>BDUI01018956.1:8619-27257 GCA_002335545.1 Apodemus speciosus
TTCTCAAGTTCTAGTCAAATGAACAACTGACAACATGCCTTGGAAACAATGGTCCTAATAAATATTTTTATTTTTGAAGTTCTCCCTACTCAAAACAGTAACCAGAATCCTTATTCTTCACCATCAAGGAACATAAAGGTCACAGTAGAACTCACTGCAAATGTTGCCTTTAAACAGTTCTCTCTCACAAACTGTCTGGTTCGCTAGGCCCAATCAGAAGTCTTGGGAATCAGTCATTTGGACAAGTGACCTAGGTATTTTGGGGAAAAATACTAGAAACATATACTGTGTCCTTAAATCCACTGAAAATTTGAGTCCTTTCATTTAAAACTCTCCATGGCCCATCTATTCTGCTCATTGAGTACCACTGGTTGAGGAAGAAGAAATGCTACTATGACACTAGGTGTAATTGCACATCAAAAAATGGATTCAAGTTGGCTATAGTTGCCAACCACTTAAAGTTCCAGTCAAAACTAGTCTCTACTCAGAGGTAAGGCCTTATTGGGACAGGGACAAYATCCAGAAACAAGCCTTGGACTATGAAATAAAAATAGGTGTCTTGGTTATAGCAGATTTGATTAGTTTGGTCTTGTATTTCCCACATTATGCTCCTTGAGGCAGTGTTCTTGGATTTCATGACATATTGACAAAGATGTATTCTGTAATTCAAACTATTTGGGAATCCTTAGGTCATATTTTCTTGCCTATGCAGCTACAGGAGGGTTAATCAAAATCAGAGCTCTGTAAAAGAGAGATATTCCCAATCCTCACATCACTTGACCACATGTTCACTGTCCCAGATAACCTTATGAACATCTGGAAGGTCCCAGTGTTCCACGAGACACCTGTCAACTCATAAACACATAAGCCTTTAACATGCAGATATTTGAAACATGACCTGCATGAAGTCAGTCCTTCAGTGAATTCTCAACCTGCTTTTACTCATTCAGTGGAAGTGGGAGTTACTCAAACACCTCCAGTGAGCCAGGCACTGTGCCAGGAAATAAAGCTGCAAAGGCAATTTATTCTGATAGAGTTGTAGGCAGAGTTTCTCCCCTCAAGGTGTATGCATAGTGAGAGGAAGGAGAGAGAGGCCAGCAATTAACTATAAAGTGTGAACTGTTACAGAAAAGGCTAAGAACTCAGCATAGAACCTGCGGTGCACAGGGTCATGAAATGATTCTTGGCAGAGGTCAGAGTCTGAGCCCTGAGAGTCAAGTATGAATTAGCCCAACAAAGAAGACAAAACATGCAGCAGGCATACAAGAACTGAGAGCTCAACGCACCTTAGGGCTGAGTAAGAGGAGCATTGGAAAGGGATGCATTGCAAGAGGTAGCAACAGGTCTGAAAGCTAAGTCAAGGCATGCCAACTTCTTAGAATTCAGTAGCTTCACTGTTACCAACCCTGCGAATTAGGCGACTTTATTCTCCCCATTTCACAGATGAAATAGCTTGGCTATATAAAAGTAAAATGAGCACAAAGATAGATAAGGTAAATTAGGATTTGAATTGTGTGTTGGAGAATGGGAGGGTGTGCACCTGAAAATCAGAGTTCAAGTACCCATCCCTGCAGATCATTTTGACTCTTTGGTGTAATAAGTCAGAGGATATATATATATATATATATATATATATATATATATATATATGCTATGATATATATATCCAATAAATTGTTAGTTGTACCAAATATTAGAAATAGTTGGCTACAATATGCAAACTTAAGGAAGAGTGAAAGCTCAGAAGCCACTTAGCATTTTGTAGAAGCATAGGGAGTGGGAAATGATTTGAGAAATGGAGAAACAGAACCACAGCAGGGACATTGGGACAGTCAAGTGTCACATTCCTCACTGAGATGCACAGAGAAGATACATACTCTCACAGGACCCACACRGCTTTCCTTTTGTAATTTTTAGATCACTTCTATTGAGGGTAGAAAGTTTTAGGCAAATTAGTCATGTCTGAAAAGATAAGGGATTCCTAAATCTGCTAACACCTCTATGAGGAGGAAAATATTGTCTGAGTGGTAGGCTCACAAACCTAGGCAAAGGATTAATAGATGAAAGTCTACTAAACATGTGATGTTTTAAATTTGACTGAATTAAATAGAGTTAAACTTCAGAAGAGGAAGTTTTAGAAAGTGTCAAGGTGATAGAAGCATGTGTAATTTTCCAGACAAAACAAATTTCCTGTGTAAAATATCATGTATTCTCGAAATACTAAGTGCCCAGAGCTCAGTTTTAATGATATATAATTAAGGCTAGTGGCATTCAAATAGAATTCTGAAGAAAAGTATCTTCAATACTAGGGATGAAAAATATTTCTCCTCTTTGTTTAGTGTATGCTCGCCATTACTCCAGATGTGACTGGTGGGACTTTTTCTTTATTAATTATTTATTTACATTACAAATGTTGCCCCCTTCCTGTTCTGCCCTGCAAGAGTTCTTCTTTTGAAGGGGGTTAACAAGTCCTCTCCCCACAGTTTCAGAATTTTAGCTGCTGTTATGTTTCCCTAAACCACAATAAAGCAAACAATAGCAACCATGAAAATTGGAAACATCATTTGATTTATTTACATATGGCCCAATTAAGATACATGTTTCCTCCTGTTTATACTATAAAATAAATTTTACTCACTTTACAATTCCCTTTCCTTTTGGTGAGCCAAACTGAATATAAATTGTAATTGATTAACTCTTGATTCTGAGTTTGATTTTTGGATACACAATATAAACAATCATTAAAGGAGGATTAATTTGGCTACACCAGATGGATTCCAATCTGTTTTGCAAGTTTATTACAATTCTCATTTTCTTAGAAAATTGAGAAGATGGTATGGCTTGACTGTCCTTGTGAGCTAGCAATGCCCTTACTCTTGACTTGGGTGTTTGACAGAACAAAAGTAAAAGACAATCTCCTGACAAATTGTCAAACCAGATTTTTTCTCTTTCTTCTTTTTGAACTTTACTTAAAATATCCTTCCTACAAAATATCATTCATTTTATTTCCCTTCAAATTAGAATTAGATCTGATTTCAAGGGTATATCACAAATAGTTGCCTAAAGTAATTTCTTATGAGATAGAATATACCATTTCAAATGTACTTCAGTTTTTTTAAGGATTTACTTATTTATTTTTTGTATATGAATATGCCCTCTTCATGCACACCAGAGGAGGGCATCAGATTCATTATAGATGGTTGTGATCTACCACGTGGTTGCTGAGACCTGAACGCAGGACCTCTGTAAGAGCAGCCAGTCTCTGAACTCCTGAGCCATCTCTATGTCCTCTTCAAATGTACTTATAATACTGAGCTTATGAAAAATGAAATATTTAATATGCCAGATGTATGGCTTATAACATTTCACTTCTGAGACATAATATAGAGTTTTGACTCAGTTAAATTAACTGAAAAGCCCATTCCTTTCTTCCACTTGGAGTTGATCCTCATTTAGCAGAAATAAAAGGTTTCCATTGCTTGTCAAGGCTTCCTTACACATGAAGAGATAAGACCTTAAACAAGGTAGGCAATTTCCAAAATGAAGGCAGAAATGACATGCAGATTTAATGGAAATAAAAAGATAAGATCATAAATACAGATATGAAAACCAAATACCACCAATTAAAGTGGAAGGAAGTTGTGAAGAAAATAGCTGAATAGGCACAGAAATATGGAGAGTAAAATACAGTCTTCACCCAGAAAAAGCAGAGAAAGAGCGAAACACATACACGTACACAGGAATAATACTGATCCATGATACGTACTCACCGAAAGACTGAATAACAAAATATAGTAGAGATACAGTTGTAATGATATTGATATGAGCAGATAAAAGACAAATCTAGTCCAAACTAAGGTAAGCAGGGGCTGGAGAGTTGATCCAGCAACTAGGAGTACTGGCTGTTCTATCAGACAATCTAGGTCCAGTTCTCAGCAGCTACATGACAGATCACAACTGTCTGTAACTCCAGTTCCAGGAGATCTGATTCCCTTTTCTGGTCTCAGCAAGCACACGGCATGCAGATTATGCACAGACATATACACAGGCAAACACACTACATGCAAAAAAAATAAAATTTTAAAAATGAAACAAGTACACAACTAGCCAAAATAGAAAACAAATTGAGAAACTTTTCAAGAGAATTGAAAGAAGGAAGGAAAGAAAGGAAAGAAGRAAGGAAGAAAGGAAGGAAGAAAAAAACCTATACCAAACATAAAAAAAGGAAGAAAATAAAAAAAACCAACAACATAGGAACAACTATCCGGTAAACAGCTAAGCATATAAACATACAACAAGCCATGTACATAGAAGTTTGAAGAACTAAGAACAAGTTAGACTTTGGAGAGCAAAAAGAGCACAAAGATGTCTACTAAGAAAAGCGACCAGACTGAAAGCAGCATTTCTCTTGGAAAAAAAAAAAAAACATTAGATAATGGTGCTTTGCCCTTGATGATGAGTGGGAGAAATCTGTTGCCCATGCGGGCTCTGGAAGTCAGCAGGATGCCTGGCTGTGCAGGTCTTTTCCTGGACTGAGGATCAATGAGAGACACAGCAGTAGTCTGTCTGGTTTTGACTTGAGATGATTTGGGCCCTTCCAAGAGACATTAGGCAAAATCTAGAGATGGTTTCATGGTGATGACTAGTTCTAGGGAGGTACCCATGACATCTATATGGAGAGGCTAAGTTTATTGCTAGATGCCCTATGATTCATAGTAAAATTCTCCTCTTAAAATGAATCATCTGGTTCAAAATGACAATAGATGGCCTGCTGAGAAGTAACATATTGCAATCTATTCTTACAAGGAAAAAAAATAACCCTTCCATCTGACAGAAAACCCAGAATTTTAAAAATTATATACTTCCGTGTGGTTTTAAGGTTTGTTAGCAAGTACTGAAGGAGATCTGGGGCAGCTTGCTAGGGGATGCTGTTAGCTGAGCAGTTATGGGCACACAGCTCCCTTACTAATATTCCCAATGGTTGTCAGTAAAGTGGAGGGCTACCAAAGAACAGATGTACCGTGTTAAGCATAACTGTCACATTTGAGATCAAAAATGAAGAGGGAGGTAGTGGGAATATGGGTCAGTGAGTAAAATACTTACACACAAGTGTAAGGACCTAGGTTCAGAATCCTGGGAACTTTGTAATGCTATATGCCAAAGGGTGTCATCTGACCCCGAGATGTTCATTTAAAGTCACACACTTGAAAAGATTCTTTTGAACTGAAAAGGGGAAAGTGCAAAATTACCTGATAGCAGGTATCCTTTTACTAATTGTTGAGAAAATATAGGCTATCCACAAATTTAATAAAGATTAAAATATCTATTCTAGGGCTAGAGAGATGGCTTAGTGGGTTAGAGCATTGACTGCTCTTTTAAAGATCCTGAGTTCAATTCCCAGCAACCACATGGTAGCTCATAACCATCTGTAATGGGATAGGATGCCCTCTTCTGGTGTGTCTGAAGACAGCAACTGTATATACATAGACATTAAGTAAATCATATTTTAAAAAATCCATTCTATCCATTATAATAGAAATGACTTGAACTTTCTAAAATTACACACACACACACACACACACACACACACACACAATCATGTTTATCACATTGTAGACAAATCTTTGTTGCATATACTTTTTTTCCTTTTTTTAATTGGATTTATTCTTTATTTACATTTCATTATCAAGTGTTTGTACCAATCCTGAGATCCATGTTCCTGTATCAAAGGTCACTGCATTCCTGATTATCTCTAGTACAGACATTGGGAYGAACAAAGTAACAGAAGTAGAAAACATTAGGGACAAACTCAGGTATTAATATTGAAGAACTAATGGGTTGTCTTTCTTTAAAACAAATAAGCAGAAGCTCCTGGTTTGAACAAATTGCCATCTTTATGGAGATGCCACTTTCATACCCCAGACATTACACTTCTCAAAATCATTCAATATATTTTTTCTTCATCCCTATCCTCCTTTCCCTTTTATATCCTTATCTCTCTATCTCTTTCAAGTTTGCTCTCATTCCTTCTGTAAAAATGAATTCAGTAGTTCTTTTTTCTATGTAATATTTCCCTAGGAATGCCCCAGGCTGGAACAGCTCCCTCTCGCAACTCTGCTTTCTCTGGTATATGGCTTCACATATACCAGACAATTACATCCAGTATAGCTTCATAGTGAAAACAGCAACGRACAAGAAATCTGTCCCATTCACAACAACTGCTGTATGTAACACAAAAGCTTTGGCAGTTCCCAGATCAATGAAATAATCAAAAAGTCCTGTCYAGGCTCTCCCAATGTCCCTGAAACTCCCCCAATAGCTCTATCCAGCATCCTACTCCCAGCCAATGATAGCTCTCCCCTACTGTAGAAACCTGACAGTCATTTAAGTCTGTACTGGTCTTCTCTCTCATCTGTCATCTCCCAAACACCAGTCATTTATACTGCAGTAAACAGTACATTAGCCACTAGACAGTTGCTAATCAGTCATCTCTTTTGTTTGATCCACTCTATCTATTCAGTGGAGGAACTGCTTGAAAAGACTTCCCCTGGCTAAAGAGGAGTTGGATATCTAACCTTGCTCACAGCTTATTCTTGGGCAAAGAGGATGGTGAACACTATAGAGCCAAAGTGTGACCTTGTGATTTCTTGTTAAAGACTCCAGTTTGGATCAAACATTTAAYGAAAACTGAAGGAGCGTTCTAAGATGCAGTAATTATGCATTTCATCCTGTAATCATTTTTATCGAAAAACTTAAAAAATATTTATTGATGTATATGTGTACTTGTATGTACATGCATATGCATATATGTATGTGTGTGCATATATATGAAGATGCCTATAAAGGCCTGAGGAGGATATTGGGTTCTCTGGAACTGTATAGGCAGTTGGAAGATGCCCAACATTGATTCTGGGACTTCACTTCAATTTCATTCCTTTACAACAACAATAAGTTCTCTAAGGTTCTCTGCTAGAAGGGAATATGCTCTTAAAGCACTAAGCCACATTTCTTGCCCAGACATGATCATTTGATACTGACTCTGGTCTTATGTACCCAGAACTGCTAAAAGATGAATATCATTACAACCATGAAGAAAGAAAATGGGCATCATATTTATTAAAAGCCAGGGTAGTAGAGTAAGGATCAGGGTTCTAGTCCTTTGTCTGCCATTAACTTTAAACATACCTTAGCACCACAATGAAAACTAACAGTTATCAGATAGTTGGTATATGTTATAGTTAAAAATAATATACTTTTCGGAAATCTTCTTCAAAAGCTCTCCAAGGCCTGACTATAAATGCCACATGCTGGACCACCAGGGTTTAGGAGACCAAGGACTGGAGGAATGCAAAGTTTAGGATAGCCTGGGCTATATAGCAATTACTTGCATCAAAACCAAAYGAGAGTACACCCTARCATGGTATATAATACTGACATACCAATTATTGAAATTATGCATTAAAAAACTGAGTCTTACAGAGGCAAAGGAACGTCATAAAGCCACAAGGCTGAGATATTGAGTGRTAAGCCAGGAACTCTGCTTTTGGTCTGCAAATCCAGAGACAGGTGCAAAACTAAGTAAACTCTTAGCATTATGTTTTAGTGAGTGTTGGTGTATCCATGCCATTC
The DNA here is from genome assembly GCA_002335545.1 of Apodemus speciosus. NCBI lineage: Eukaryota > Metazoa > Chordata > Mammalia > Rodentia > Muridae > Apodemus > Apodemus speciosus. The sequence continues at coordinate 16,249 of BDUI01018956.1, forward strand.
CTTGAACTTAATAAAGAGGACATATCATTTTCCTTAGACTATAGAACATCAAAGAAATGGCCCATAAATGCTCAGGGAGTGACAGTGAACTCGACATTGACAACCTTTTCCAGAGTTACAATCCTCTCGCCCCTTACCTATGTGTTTAATTTTGTTGTTTGGCTCCTCACTAAAAGGGATGTTAGTAAGTTCTAGAAACTGAAGTTCAGACTGACCCGTATGAGCTACGATCATAATTCAGGCAAATGACAGCTAATTCCTTGTCACCTTCAATTCGTATTAACCTGCCCCAGCAGTGTAGGCAGCCAACTAGAGGTAAGAGATTGTGTCCAGATCCAATCCYGCGTCCCTAAGCCATCCAGTCTCCCAGCTGTTCCCTTTTCTGTTTTGCTTTGTTTCATAAAGATAGTCATTTAACTTCCCGTCATCTTCAGCTCCTAATTGCTACAACCAGATGGAAGAACTCACTGCTGGGTGAATCAGAGACTATTTCGTTCTGTGACATTGACTGAGAGAGTCTGCATCCCCACAGGAGAATTCTGATTGAATCACTTGCTTACTATTCCTCTCAACATCTGGCAAGGTTTTACTTTGCCTTTTATCAGAAGAAAAAGAAGAATTTATGGCTTTTAAACAGATTTCAAATAAATATACATAAGTAGCTTAAAAAANTAAGCCAGGAACTCTGCTTTTGGTCTGCAAATCCAGAGACAGGTGCAAAACTAAGTAAACTCTTAGCATTATGTTTTAGTGAGTGTTGGTGTATCCATGCCATTCCTTGAACTTAATAAAGAGGACATATCATTTTCCTTAGACTATAGAACATCAAAGAAATGGCCCATAAATGCTCAGGGAGTGACAGTGAACTCGACATTGACAACCTTTTCCAGAGTTACAATCCTCTCGCCCCTTACCTATGTGTTTAATTTTGTTGTTTGGCTCCTCACTAAAAGGGATGTTAGTAAGTTCTAGAAACTGAAGTTCAGACTGACCCGTATGAGCTACGATCATAATTCAGGCAAATGACAGCTAATTCCTTGTCACCTTCAATTCGTATTAACCTGCCCCAGCAGTGTAGGCAGCCAACTAGAGGTAAGAGATTGTGTCCAGATCCAATCCYGCGTCCCTAAGCCATCCAGTCTCCCAGCTGTTCCCTTTTCTGTTTTGCTTTGTTTCATAAAGATAGTCATTTAACTTCCCGTCATCTTCAGCTCCTAATTGCTACAACCAGATGGAAGAACTCACTGCTGGGTGAATCAGAGACTATTTCGTTCTGTGACATTGACTGAGAGAGTCTGCATCCCCACAGGAGAATTCTGATTGAATCACTTGCTTACTATTCCTCTCAACATCTGGCAAGGTTTTACTTTGCCTTTTATCAGAAGAAAAAGAAGAATTTATGGCTTTTAAACAGATTTCAAATAAATATACATAAGTAGCTTAAAAAAATCCACAGATACATATTTCTGTGCCAAAAAGGTTGTTTAAATTACTCTAATAAGCTACATGGATGAATGAAGCATGTGTTCTGATTTTGTGTGAAAATTGTAATTTGGGTGGTCTATGAATGTACACAAACCGACAGACAGACAGGCACACAGGTGGATGGACAGATAGATGTAGCCGATATGGATATAGATGYACTTTTCCCCTGAGATCATGCATATCTTACACATTTGCCTTTCTTTCAAATCTTGCTAATTGGATCTCACTCTGCCCTTCCCTCCCAGGAAGCYTCACTTCTCAGATGCAGGGTTCCTTGTGTGATTTGAGGTGATGGGTCTGCAGAGCCGAGCAGGCTCACAGATTGTTATTGATCCTCATTAAACACCTGAGACATGTGAGTTATTTTCACATACCTCAGTACCTATGGGTCACCACGCTCACAAACATTCTGAGAAGATTTCCCTTCTGCTCTTAATTACAAGATAAATAAATGACAAATAAYGTCTGCAGTTTTGCTGCTGGGGTGATATTTTTCACTATTGAAAAGAGTTTATAGGACTAGCAGGTAGAGAGATTGTCTCCCTCGATTCAATTATCTGCCTTCTTTGTTGTCTTTGGTATTTTCTCTACATCATTTAGGGTTTCATATGAATAGCAGGAAGAGCTGGCATTTACTAAGGGCCCTCCTGTGTGACATAATAAGCTGTGGATTTCACCTCCTTTTATCACTGCTATAACTCTACCAGGCAGTGTTATTATCAGGCCAAGTGTTTGATGATGAAATCCATTTTAGAAATATGAGTAACATTCTTAGGACCTCATGGCCRTAAGGAGGCAGTGCCACAACTCAATAACAAGTCAATCTAACTCCAGTCTTAGCATGATTTTGCCACTCTATTYGAGAACTCTCTGAATGTGACGATTTTTTCATTATACTTTACTTATTTGTAGTTGATGCTATAAACTGSCTTGATTAATATCACTTCTTGATCWTATTTCATCAGTTCTGCCTCTTATAGAAGCATGRAATCCTAACCTCAATTTCTCAGCTTCTCTTGCACCTAAGACTAACATGTGAGCCAATTCTGAAAAATGCTGATCAACTAAGCATATCTGGATTTCTTTTGTACCAATCCTTCTGTTTAAGGGCACAGAAATAACACTGTGATATAAGAGGCAATAAATAGGAAGTGAGAAATCAGAACACAAGGGGTGTTGAAGCCATAATACAGAAAGAATGGGGCTCCCAACTGGCAACTCTTCCAYYSTAAAGCACATTCTTCTAGGCATCTTTTTTTTCTAACCATCTTTCTTCCATTTGGTGAAGCCAAAGCTAGTTTTCTCTGAGTTGCCGCTGAACACAGTACAGTCAACCAGTACTAAAGAAATTAATCTAGCCTCAGGAAAGGGCATCTTCCATAAGATAAACTGTCTCTATTGAAAGAATAAATAAAAAGGACCATTTTTATAGACATTTGGTGTTTAGAGAAAGTGTTCAAGAAGGGAAAGATCAATATGCCAGTAGAAGGGAGAATAAATTTCTTGTAGGAGGGAGAAATTGAACCRGAACTTTTAGAATCCATGAAGGAGGAAGCAGTTTTTGTTTTTGGCATACACTAAACCAGATATCAAAGAATGTGTCTGGAATGCTCAAAGGATGTGAACTTATTAGCCACAGGGYTGAAGYATAATTAGATAATTGAAGTGGGAGAGATTTCATTACTGTAAAGTCAATGCTCAGAGCTTAGCTTCTATATAATGGAAAGTCTTGAACAAAGACATCAGTATCATGTCAAAGTGGTGATGCTTAAGGCCATCACACAGAAGTGTATGTGATCAGTYGATGTTGGGATCGATTGGAAGATATAAGAGCATCAATGACRTACAAGGGTGGAGGTGTAAAAGAACAAAGATATTGTCTGAAGATGCTAGGGGGTAGACTTGAAAAACTTTGCYAAGAAGAAACCCRCTTTCYCTAAGAAGGAAAGAATAGGTCTGACAAAGAATGAGAAGTTTCCATGGAAGGAGAATGGCAGAAARCTTTAAAAATAACAGAATGGGAAATGAGAACTGGCTTCCCAGTCAAGACAGGGACCACCCAKCTTTTCACTTAAAATGTAGGACTCTGCTCCTCTGCACTCTCTTCATCCATAGAAAACAGTCCCTTGGGTTTATCTTTTTGCACTATAATATAAGAGTTGACATGCTAAACAGTTGTACAGTAATTACTTTCTTTGATTTTTGTTATCATCATCAGAATAAGTAGAAAAGATACATTAATGGGTATTGTTTGGGGTTTTGTTTTTCTATTTTTGAGAAACTGATGTTATAATTTCAGACACAGGGGTTGTTCTTTTTTGCTGTKKTCTGAGTTATGTTTGTTTGTTTTTAGTCAATATATAAAAGGGTATATTATCATATACAAGGCAGTAGTGACGATTATTAAGAGCCTCAGAGCAGCCTCACTAATTATCAATTTCTATAAAACTGCCACTGTCCACAAAACTTACTACTTTCTATGTTTATCTCATCACAACAGTTAATCAAAATGGTTTCCACTCCTCTTCATGAGTGTGCATTAGAGAATTGAGCTGTGGAACATGTAGACATGATATTAGATTGACACAGATTTGTCAGCCGTTGGGGACTACAGGTAACATTTCACTAAACTGTCATAATTCTTGTGTTTCAGGAAATAAATGAGGTGAAGGRGAAAGGAAATGGAAGATGTTTTCAGTGGCTAGCATGAAACTATAGGTTATGAGGTCTGGGTAGTAGTTGGTAGCAACTTTGTGTATACAAGAATGTGCTGTTAAGTGTTTTTTCCTCAAGTTCCAAATGTTGATGAAGCAATTCACAGCCTGGAACACCAGTAATTCCAGGTGCTTACTTGATTTCCCTGCTGTAGTTAATATAACATTACTTGTATAGACTAAATGATCCCTGACAGGTGCTGAACCAAAACAAAATGAAAACATCAAAGCTACTTAATGCCAGAGTTTTACAAGGGCTGTTAGAAGGTYTTAGACCCAGGGTTCTCGACCTTCCTAATGTTGAGAWCCTTTAATACAGTTCTGTATGTTGTGGTTGACCCCSCAACCATAAAATTATTTTCATTGCCGCTTCATAGCTGTAACTCTTCTACTGTAATGAATTATAATATAAATGTCTGTGTTTTCCAATGAATGGTCTAGGTGACCCCTATGAAGAGGTCATGACCTACAAGTTGAGAACTACTGTCTTAGAAGATCTTTCGCAGAGCTGCGTTTATCCCCTGATTCACCTAATCCTTACAATATCACTCCTTGAAAAATCCTGTCTAGGACTCACCCTTACCAWGYTCTTCTCTGCCTACTTTTTTGTCTACTTGCTTATAATSTGGCTCTCTCTTTCAAGTCAACCTTCATAGACTCCGAATGTAGCCTCTGTTCTTTCCCCTGAATCACCAGTATCCTAGACATGGAGTAGTTCAAACTACTTAAAAATGTACAGATTACCCCCCTAAAGGTCCCAGGAATGTATTCTGTCAAAAAACAAAATGAAACAAAACATAAACAAACAAAAGCAAAACAAAACAAAAACTCCAAATGAGGGTCATATTATGTCATCCAGGAAGCAAATAATCAGAAAGCAGATGCTTGTCCAGYGTCCCTCTCATATGTCAGAGCCTCCAGTCCCCTCCATCAACTGCAGTGCTTAGCAGCAGAGGTGCCCAGGACCACCCACCAATCTTCCCTATGAATTCTTGTCAGTGACTCTCCAAGTAGACTTTATTCAGTTAACACTGGCACCAAAGGTCCTTGACCTTCTCCTCCATAACAAATAACCAATTACCTAATCTGAGGTAATGTGGGCTCTGATTAAGGCTAATGAAGACATGGTGGCTGAAGCCCTGTTTSCAGCACTATTAGGGAAGATTAATCACCTTTTAACCAGAACTTCTGGATTCTGGCTCCAAGCAGACGCAGAGAGGAGAAGAGCATCCATCACTTCATCCAAGCAATACCARATGCTGCTTCGGCCATCCATCAGGGAAGCACTGACCAACTACAGCATGGGAATGTAGCCAACAAAACTGCAAGGGAGTTAGGCTAAATAAGGGGAGACAAGCGGTCAGAGKATGGAACAGAATGCAGTATTGGAACGTTATGGAACTAAGCATCACTCCTACAATCAAGTGTTGTTCCCAAAACCATGGCAGTAGGCATCTTGCTTCTGCCCTACTAGTGATGGACCATTCCTGCCATTATTCTTAATTGGGTATACGTTCTTAGAAGAAAGACAGAGTGTTTATTGCAGCTGCTGCTTTAGAAATGTGACATGCTTAGAGAATGTACCATGAATAAGTGATACACCAGGAACCATTTACATTGCTATTTTCACACAAGGTGCATCAACTGATGTTCTTCAGCCGGAGTCTTTTTATGCAAAGCTCGCATTAAACATGAAAAGGAACAGAAATTGGTTGCCCTTCTTTCTAATTCCCTGAGATAATGATACTTACCCAAAATACATAGGATTTGACATATGCAAGAATGACACCATTATTGGAGTTCAAGTTCTCCATTAAAAAAGTCCCCAAATCATAAACATCAACAAATATACATAGCACAAATTTTATATAATTATAGTTCTGTCTTCAACACCTGTTTCCCAAATGTACAAGGAACCAAGAACAGCTGCAGACCMTCTATTGGGATAGTTGTACTCTTACAGTTCTATGGCCCCTAAATTTAAAATCATACATCTCTGTAAAGAAGTAGAATGACATCAATGACCTTTACACCCAGGTAGGTGACATCATCACCAATCAATATATTTTTCACTCAATAGATGTCATAGATTCAGGGACTCAAATAAATGGATGATTGTTTTGAAAACAAACTCCCTTATGGACTTCTATTTTACAGAGCGGCTTAGGCTAATTTCCTAATTTTACAGAATCTTGTATTTCTGAATTAAGAGCCCATTGTTGGTGCCACTTCTTATGGTGCTTATCACATTCAATCTAGTATTAGAGCAAATTGCATACTCCCATCCTCTCCACTAGATTGTACACTCTTGAAGCATGGGCCGAAAATCATACTCATCCGTAGATCCCCTGAAGAGCCTTGCACTTTGCAAGTGAATAGAGGTACTTAATAAACATCACAAGAATTGGATATTTTTGAAGAGACCATACATCAAAGCAGTAAAATGAAATTAATTTTAATTGAAGCTTATTAAAATGCACTCTCTCCTCTCCCACTGTACAGGAAATTCCAGGCAGCACAAACTAAAGAGAACATCTTTAGCATCAAAATTAAAGAGTATTGTTCTTCAGCCTCTGGGTGTAGCTAGGTGAAGTGGTGAGTGTATGGGCCAGAAAAGATTATGTTTATAACCAGAAAACTCGACCTCACAAGGCTGAGTGACCCTGAGCAAATTCCTTGTTAGGGCTGAGCCTTGGCTTTCCCATCTGTCAGCCTACAGATGAGTGTGGGGATTTTCCATGTGTAGTATATATCTAAGTTTCCAGCATGGCCACTGCTTTACCATCRGCATTTATCTATAAAAGCTGCAATCACACCCTGGGGTAAAAATTGGGCTCCACTGTGTTATGACCTGAATCTAAACCTCATTTTATTAAATAATACTGTGAGAGCCACATATCACTAACTATACATTTTCATATTTAAGACTCTTGGAGGATTGAGGAGAAGCTAGAGTGCTCACCAACATCTTCACACAAGTTAAGAGTTGACAAGGAGGTAGATTGATTATATACTCCTGTGTGTGTATGTGTGTGTGTGTGTGTGTGTGTGTGTATGTGTGTGCGTGCATGCAGCATGGTATAATGTATGCCTAGGTGAAATATATCCTTTCAAAACAGGCGAGTTCATTAATGTCCTTACTTAGAGAAATGCACTATACAAACAATGGGATGCCAGGTTGTCATTATGCCAGCGCCCTATACACTAAATGGAATGAATGGTTTGCTTCACCCAGGAGCAGAAAGAACATTTTATTGATTTATTAACTGTTCTTTAATGGACTTCCTCCTTATTAGCATAAGTCAAAACTCCACCCCTCTTCTAAATCTCATCAACATGCTTATTCCCTCTTAGCAGAAAATTGTCGTGCATGTCATGAAGAACCTTGACATCCTGACTAGCCTTACTCAACCTAGTCATCCTCCTGCCCTTGTTTGCATTAGCTCCAGTCCTCTTTCTAGTCAGATTCTATTTGTTCTATCTCTTCCAAACATTTAACTTCTATCTTTACCCTCTGCTTGCTGCAAAATGGTTTCAGATAAACTACAATGGTCAACCTAAACCATCCTCTGGCTTCAGCCCAATCTTACCTTCTCTCACAGCCTTAGTCAGGGTTTCCCTGCATCTGGTGTTCAGGCTATTTCCAACACACTTCCTCCTGCTTTGCTACCAAACTGATCTTCTAGGAAGGGCACAGCTGCCTCGTAGACCTCCAAACTATCCTTGGTCTTAAAGAATCCTTCCCCCTTCATAAAACTCCACTCCATTGGAGTGTTGCTCTGAGGACCTCTGATCCTTCTTCCTTTCCAGGTTTGTCTCCTTGTACATGTCACTTCACTAAGTCTCTACCAAATGTCCGATCCTCACCATCTTCACAGAAGCTTCCAGTAGCCACGGAACCCCTAACCTGTTTATTCCTTCCTGCTTCCACTCCTTCACTTGGTAAGATGTATTATCAACTTAGGTTCTAGAAACATCTGGAAAATGGGTCTATGGGCATGCTTAGAGGTGGGGATTTTCTAGATTACATTGATGTTAGAAGATCCACCTTAACTGTGGGCTAAGGGCCATTCCTGAGGCAGGAGATCCTAGACTGTACAAAGTAGAAAAAGCTAGCTAAGCATGAACTTGTTCCTCTGTTTCCTGATTGTGGGTATGATTTGGCCAGATGCTCCAAGGTTTTATTACCATAATTTCCAGCCAAGGCAGACTTACCTGTAACTGGAACATTAAGCTAAACTACACCCTTTCTATTTTAAGTTGCATTTGTTATGTCACTGAGAGAGGAAAAAATCGAAGGCATTTTTCTTCGTAGCATGAACCACTATCTTTCATTATAATGAGTGTGTGTGTGTGTGTGTGTGTGTGTGTGTGAGTGTGTGTGTGTGTGAGAGAGAGAGAGAGACTGTTTCTCACATTAAATTTAAGTAAATTATTTGAAAAGAAATATAATTCTTCAATTTACTTTATAGACAGTAAAATGAGAGCTGCCAATAAGAACAGTTACATTTAATTAAGCCCTTGGTAAATGCCAGCTATTGAAACAAGCATCGCATATCCATGTCCTCTGCTGCCTTCTAGCCCAGAGATCCTATCGAAAGGGCTTATTAAACCACCTTGAATGAAATCAGGGCAGAGGGGTTAAGTGAGCATCACTGAATAACAATGGCAGGGCTTGCATAAAGGCTGGCCCTCCACAGTGCTCTTCCCCACTAAGAGTCTATGAGTAGCTATTAATTGTAATAGGGTTTAACAAAGAAAACATTTTCTAGCTCTCCTAGACAAAGAAAGGCTTTAAGGAAGGAGGTAAAAAAAATTCCTTGTCTTGACAAATAGGATTTTGATAAGTGGAGAAAAGATGAGAAAACAGATGTCTGATTAGTAGCTATAATTCCTGAGAGCCTGGGTAGTAGGGCTTCGGAGCTTGGAAACACCTGGTTATTTTCTACCTCTGATTTCCAGAAACCCAAGCTTTCTCCTTAAAGTGACAATGCATTTATCCTTTCAGGGGCAAGTGATAATTTAGGGTAAAAGTCTCCCTGAGCTTATTTACAACATATTCATTCCATATACACTTATTGCAGACTTACTCTGTGAGAGAGAATAAAGGATTAAATACTGTTCAAGAGACTAGTGTAAGAAGATCGTAGCAGTGACATGATATTGTTGTGACAAAATGAGGGATACCAGAAAATGGAGGATCATACCCATGCTACCCAGGCATAGGAGGGACTATGTAGAGGCAGGGAAAGCAGGAATATGAAGAAAATCAACTTCTCCCACTCATGTTTCCTCATATTCTATTACCTAGGGTTTTCTTTCTAGAAAACATTTTTACTAGGAGAAGGATCTACTTTGGAGTCAATCTAAGGATCCCTTTCACTGGTGAGAGTTCTGATGCTTCTTTGTCATAGAGGTTGGTAATGTGTGATGCCAGACCAGTATCCGCATATATTGGTGGTAAACATGCAGAGACTCCCGCAATGTGCTTCTGTTGAGGAGGAAAAATAGGTTGCTTATCATTGTCTTTATGGGTCATTCTTTTGTCCAGGTCAGAGTCAGCCAGATCCCCAGTCAGCAGACAGAAGAAAGCGGGTTTCAGTAGATTTATCTTTTCACTTAAACACTCATGTTGGCCAATGCTCAGTTTCTTCTTCCTCTCTAAGACAATTACTTGGTGAGATTTTCCCCCACCCTGAACTGTTCAGCGGGACTTTTGATTCTTCTACCAATGGGATTTAGTGGATGCAAGTAAATGGCTTCCCTGTCTGTTCACATTGCCCAATTCCCAGTGATAGTCCAAACCAACCAATTCAAAGAAAGCAAACCCAGCCAACTTCCAAACATGTAAGAGCCCTGCCACCAAAAGTAAACTCAGGCACTGGCTCCAGGTCCCCTCTCCATCCTGTGAAGTCTGTTTTTTGTGTGCTTTGCTGTCTATGTGCATGTGGTTTTGCTTTTGATAAATTTGGCTGTGTGCTGAGACCTTGTTTTTTCTACCTTTTCAGTCCTTAAATTGATGATGAAAAATAATCTGTCCCCAAAATCCTAGGCAACAATACCTTGATCGTGTCACTTTAATTCCCAAAGCTTTTGCCTACTATCCACAGAGAACATGAAAACTGAGTTTTCCTCATTTCATGTGTAGAAAAGGACATCTAGGCTACACCAAATAACCAGTGTCCCAGTCTTCGCTATAATATTGATGCTGAACTTATCCTAGAAGGATGTGGCCATTATTGATCTGAAGTGACTCTCCCCAACTGGCCACATATTATACTCCAGTAACTCCCATGACTGAAACCCTGCATTAAGACTAACAGAGCCTGAGCTTTGGGTCTTAATCCAACTTTCAGAGAACAGTGGTTGATGGGAAGGCATGAGATAGCAAAATTATAGTGGAGAGTTGGGTTAGGCAGCATTGCTTTCTACAAAGATGACAGGGCTATGTGGAAGGAGTCACAATCATGTTGTGTAGAGCAGAAATCTGCTTGCTCTTCAAACACAGGTAAGATTTGTAAACTATGGTTTTGTAAACTATGGTGGGAACTGCAAAAACTAGGCCATGGTAAAAAGGTTTCTGAATGTGCAATGATGTGCAATGACTGAACCTTAGTTAAAAGTCAAATATTTGATGAGCCTGAGGTGTTTCTACTGGAGCTTTCTACAATGCTTTTATTACATATATGAAACTGGAAAAGATCATCCTAAGTGAGCTCTCCCAATCACAAAAGAATACACATGAAATCCAATCACTGATAAGTGGATATTAATTAGCCCAGAAGCTCTGAATACTCAAGACACAATTAG
>BDUI01018959.1:0-14438 GCA_002335545.1 Apodemus speciosus
CATCTCAGGTTTCAGAAGTGGCCCTTTATGAAGGGCGCAGTCTCCCGATGAGCCAGTAGCAGTGTTCCTAGAAGTGGCAGGAACTTGTAACTTTCCTAGTCTAGTTGGTTCTCTCATCTCTGGACAAAGCAAACAAACAGACAAGCAAGCAAGCAAACAAACAAACAGCCCCCAATATTTCCCAAGACCCGACTCCTCCATCTTTCCCAACCGTCAGGTCCACTTGCCACACTCCGGTCAGTTTTCAGCAAATGGAGTGCAGTGCCTCACTTGGCAACCTGCTGCGGTACTCCGGGACCTGCTAAGGCAAGGACCTAGCCCAGCGCCGAGGTGGAAACGTCCCGGCAGATGTGAAGTCTGAGCTTCTGAAGAATGTTCGGGAATGGATTAGAAGTGGAAGAGGTCAATGGGGAGGAAGGCAGGCTGCATGGCTGAGACACCCAGGACAGAGCCAGAGAGGAGAGAAAGCGCAAGGGCAAGAGGACAGGAGCCTGAAGGCTGGGTTGTAACCTCTGAAGACAGGCTCCTGAGAGCCTGAGAGCCACGGGACAGTCCTTGGGTGCATTAAGACTGGTTAGGCACAGCATGGAGGGAGGCTTTGAGTAATAGAGGCCTTGACCAGGAAGAAAGCACCCCAAGTAGGGCGTCTGCCAACAGCAGCTGACTCCTAAGATCCTGATAGAAGCCTAGTCCCAGGATAGAGTCAATCACAGATAAAGGCACAGCTAGGAGGCCCCAGCTGGGGAAGAAGTCAGACAGGGCTGTAGCTGGTTATCATACAGGAGATAGAAGGAGACCCTCACAAAAGCAACTATTATGTCAAAGAAGGGAGGGTGTCTTAGTYAGGGTTTCTATTCCTGCACAAACATCATGACCAAGAAGCAAGTTGGGGAGGAAAGGGCTTATTCCTCTTACACTTCCACACAGCTCTTCATCACCAAAGGAAGCCAGGACTGGAACTCAAGCAGGTCAGGAATCAGGAACGATGCAGAGGCCACAGGGGGATGTTACTTACTGGCTTGCTTCTACTGGCTTGCTCAGCCTGCTCTCTTATAGAACCCAAGACTACCAGCCCAGAGATGGCACCGCCCACAAGGGGCCCTCCCCCCTTGATCACTAGTTGAGCAAATACCCCACACTGGATCTCATGGAGGCACTTCCCCAACTGAAGCTCCTTTCTCTGTGGTAACTCCAGCCTGCGTCAAGTTGACATACAAAACCAGCCAGTACAGAAGGCTTGACCTTTTAGCCTTACACCAATTTAAAATCTTAGTCCTGGCATCTAGGCAGGAGGGGGAGGGTCAGAGTAAGGAGTAAGAAATAAAGAGTAAGAAGGAGAGAGCAAGCAGGCTCTGGATAATCCTTTAAAAAAAAAACAAAAACAAAAAACAAAACAAAACTTTTTATTTTATTGTATGTGTATGTGAGGTTTGCCTGCATACTTATCTGTGGCCAGAAGACCTGAAGAGAGTGTCCAATCCTTTGCGACTGGAACTACATATGTTTATAAACCAACACTTGGATGCTGGGAATTGAACCCTTGTCCTCTGGAAGAACACCCAGTGCTCTTAACCACGGAGCCATCTTTCCAGCCCCAGGATAAGCTTTTTGAGAAAAGCATCTCTCCACTCTAAAGCTTCCCTGGCAAGCATGATGGACAAATTACCCAGGAACACAGCACTGTACCCCAGTTCCATGTGCACCCACTAGAGTGTTGCCAAAGTTGAGAAACTCTGGATCAGACAGAACGAGATCTAGACTTCAACCCCAGCTTTATGCCCCGACTGAGGGGGATCCTTGTGTGTGATCAAGTATTCAAGATTATCATTCAGCTCCTGTTATTCTCAGCTTGAAGTAATTCTCAGGATTGCTACACCCTAAGCTGGCGAAGGCTATTATCCCAGGAACTAGGATCAGAGGCGYTGGAGCTGGGTCCTGGTCCTTTCACATCTGTAAAATGTTGAGATTAAAGTCGGCATCCAGGGCTGCCGTTTCAGTACCACGGACAGCAACTAGACTCTTCCGGGAGCCTGGGCTGCCTTCTGTCCAATTTCTGGGAAATACATGAAAGACCAGAAGGGACCAATCACATTCCTGAGTGTGGATGACCAAGAAGAATGTGAAGAGGGCAGTCTCACTGATGTCCCATAGCCACAGAGGAATTCAGAGATAAGAGAAACTTGTTCCCAGCCTCCATCGCTGGACTGAGCCCTCTCACCAAAGGGCTGTTCCTGACAGTTCTGCCAGAGTCTCACCTAATCTTACGGGCATGTGATGGAAGAATCCTCTTCCTGTGTGCCACCCTCAGCTGCAAGCCTCTCACCTAGAACTCTACAGGGATTCCATCCAGAAAGAGGTGGCTCTAATAAAATAGGAGACATTAGGAAACAGACAGGGCAAAGTAGTTAATTAACTTGAATATGTCACTTATTTAATTCTCCATTTAGCAGGGAGAGGTGGTTTTCACCCTATGACCAATGACTTTGGTCTTTATAAGAGACACTGTGGGAACTTTCAGCTTTCTACACTGAAAAGTAAGGAACTGAAGGCAGATTAGCTGCTAGGCTCACACTGTGTCAGTCAGTGCCTTCTCTGTTGTGCCGCCATCACAGCCTGTCCTGTGAAGATAAGGTGGCCTGCTAAAGGTTCTCAGCAGAGCTCTGCGCTCACACCAGGATTCTCCTTCCCACCAGAAAACATCTGCCATATTCACCAGGGAAGGGCTTGTCCTCTCAGCCTGCTTGCTGGCGTGCAGATCCCCTCTTTCTGTTTATATGAGAAATGCTCGTTTCTTAACTTGTTTAACTGTTTATGTTTCCCCCTCCCCTCCTGTACGTATCCCCAGCGCACGTACTCCCCTGGATCCCAAGACTTCAAAATTGAACGAGTCTTTGCTGTGTCTGGCTTGTGGTCTGCTTTGTGGCAGTTGGTGGCTAGATATGGAGAGCTACATGAACACGGGCGACATGCAATATTCTTTGGCAGTGAGAAATTCCAAAATAATTCATTATTCAATCTACAGAAAAACATGAGAACTCTGGCTTCCATTGGAACTCATCCAAGAGATGGAATAAATACACATACACCACACACACACACACACACACACACACACACACACCACACCACACCACATACACCACACACATACACACACACTTGCTGCAGTGGTATCAATTATACACGCTAGGTAATCACTATACAACTATGACAGGGGTCCATCTCAGCCTCATTTTTAATTTAATTAATAGTTGGTGAGAAAGAAAAACACCACCCAGCCTCCTTCCCTCCTGTCCATCCTCCCTGCCCCAACCTACCCCATCCCCAAAAGTTTCTTAACTCTTTTGTTTGTGGTCCGTTGTTTTGCTGTTGTTGTTGTTGTCATCGTCATTATTGTTTTTCTGAAACAGGGTTTCTCTGTGTAACACCCCGCTGTCCTGGAACTTGCTTTGAAGACCAGGCTAGCCTCGAACTCACAGAGATCCACCAGCCTCCACCTCCAACTGGGACTACAGACATGCCCAACTAGTTTCTTAACACTTTAAGCCACACTGTCCTCAAGTACACTCTCAGGATGTTTCCCTGGCAGGACCTCGACATCCTGTGAGTGTGATTACTCTTTACTCTGGGATATCCTTCTGCCGGTGCTTTTTCTCGCTTTCACCCTGACTTAGGATTCAGGTCAGCAACGCCACACTATGGCTGTTAAGGCAGGTAAGACACTCAGGTAAGGGCACAGCATTTAAGGAGGCATTTATCTCAGGATTGGGAATGCTCCTTGAGAGTAGGAGCCTCCTTAAATGTTGTAGCCTAAATATTTTACTCGCAGCTCTCTCTCTCTCTCTCTCTCTCTCTCTCTCTCTCTCTCTCTCTCTCTCTCTCTCTCTCTCCCATAGCCTAGCTTCTGGGCGAATTTTGCATAACCCCCCAATTTTATTTTAATGGCATGAGAATCCATTTGTGTTGCTATAACAAAATACCCAGGTCTAGATAATTTATAAAAATAGTTATGGGAGTTGGGAAGTTGAAGATCCAGACTCCAGCAGGCTCGTTCTATATGTACACAATGGTCCTCTGGTCTCTGTACTTAAGGTGGAGCCTTGGATGCTGTGTTCTACCTAGAGGAGAGATGCTGTATCCTTTCCTAGCAGAAGGAAGAAGGGCGAGAGGAGACAAATTACTTTCATAAGGGTCTCTAACTTTACTCACAGGGACAGTCTCTTTAGGATTTTTGTCTCCCAATGGCCACACCTCTCAATATTAATGTATTAGAGATTAGGTTTCAATTGAATTTTGGAGGGGACAAAAACCATAGCAAATGACAATCCAAAACTGGCCTGTGAACAAATGTTACTGTGAACGTATGCTACTGTGAATGCATGCTTTCAGGAAAAAAAGCCACACCCATGTCAAACATTGTGCCAAACAGATAGTCTGATCATGGAGAATTGGAATGTTACAGATTGAAGTTGACTTGGGTTACCTTCAGACCCTTACTGGACATTTAGTTCCCACCTCTGTGTCTGACGTGACATCCTTCTGGAGTGTCCAGACCGCTAGCTTTCGCTAACCCAAAGGCTAAGAATGTCACCAGCGCTTGAAGCCTACATAGCAAAGACTCCCCACTTTGCTCAAACCCTCCTACTTGATGGCTCCCCACTCCATGTATTTGAGAAGTGCCTTGATTTGTAACTTTCTATGTTCCATTACTGTAAACATTTAATGTGCGGCAGGAGAGATGGTTTTAGTTAGCACCACTTGCTGTGCAATCTCAAGGACCAGAGTTCAAATCCCAGCACCCACATACCAAGCTGGGTATCCCACAAACACTTGTCAGCTCCATAGGGTTCAATGCCCTTGTCTGGCCTCCACAAACACACAGGCACATATGCTCACGCAGACACATATACACAAATAAATAAATACTTTTCAAAACCAACTTGACAAAGAGGTTAGCGAGTTGGAATATGATATGTGGAGTAAACTGTATCTGTGTTTCCGAGTTATGGTCATTCATAATTCGGCTCCAGAATAAGCTATTCTTTATACATTTCGAGGTGACAGCTGTATTTTCATGTTGACATTACTTTAGAATTTTCAAATCTCCGGGAATGTATAATTCTCAAGGGTAGTCACAACCATGAGCTATCGGGAAGGCCACCATGCAGAAGTCCATGGCGAGAGTCAGTCTCTGTCCTGGGCCGGTGTGGAGAGGAACAATCCACACCTCCCCTCTTGATTTTAGAACTGCCCTTGAAACCATCACTCCTAAGCTGACCTGGCCGTCTCTGATCTCCATCAGAGAGGGAAGACAGTTAGGGTCCTCCCAGTGGAAACAAGTAGTAAATGGAGAAATAAGTCCTTTTCCTAAGGGTACCAGGTAAACCAGACCTAAAGCACAGGCTAGCCCAGTGTGTCTCGAAGTGTGAGCAGAGCTATCTGGCAAGCATGTCTACCTTTCTAGGCCCAGGATATAATCTTGAATTAAAGTCCCTGGAAGTGAGGGTTCCTTGGCTATCAGGCTCTTGGGCCACCTAGCCCACTGTGAAGTTTTTGGGTTGTTTTGGGCGGGGAGTTGGCYCTTTAAATCATTTGGTCCTTAAAGTATTTGGCATATAAACCTGAGGATCCACATTCTGATTCTCAGCACCCGCCTAGTCAGCAGCAGGTTGGATTTATGGGAGCAGCAGATAAGTACTTGCTTTCACAGCTATTGTGGGGAGTGAAAATTCACCTCAAACACACACATGTTTGTGCTGGACAAAGTTAGGCTTCTGAAAGTGAACTTATATAGTTTCTTTTAAGAATCGAGGAGACAGAGCTGGAGGCAGTTCAGCAGTTGGGAGCACTTATTGCTCTGGCAGAGGACCCGGGAGTGATTCCCAGCGTCTAAACGGTGGCTCACGATCTCTTTAACTCTAGTTCCAGGAGAGCCAATGCCCTCTTCTGACTTCTGCAGGCACCGAGCGTATACATGGCACACGCAGACACATGCAGGCAAAACACCCATAACATAAAATGAATAAATATAAGTGTATATTTTTATAAGAGAACATGGGATACGTGTGGGATTGAAATGTGTCCATCTCCCCTGAATGAGCCGCTAATGGCTGAGCTCCGGCTGGTTCTGGGGCAGAGCAGGAACCCTCCACAGTCCCACTAACAGCTTCAGGGGCAGACTCAGATCACAGTGTTTGTTTATGACACAACTGTCGCCAGGGGGTGGGGCGCAGCCTCCTTTCAAGGAAAGCCAGGCCTTTCTAGCCTTTCATCAGCTCAGGAGAACCCCAGAGGGAAGCTCTGTCTGAGTCTACAGACCAGGACATAGCTGGGCTTGCATGGTTGTTGCTACAAATTCCAAAGGTAGGGGATGTCCCATTCCCACGAGCTATCGCTGCGAGTGGTGCTAGGTCTTGTGGCTCCACCGTCTGCAGTCAGGCTGGCCAGAGCCTGGGAGCAGAGGGCAGGTAAGAGGCTGATGAGGCTGCGGAGAGAGGAGAGGATGGAGTGGAAGGTTGAGGGAGGGGAGGAACCAGAAGAGAAAGAAAGAAAGAAAGGGGAGGGGGCGGTTAAAGCTTTTGTAAAATGAAAAGGCAAAGCACTCCGGACTGCACTGGGCAGGGGAAGCGTGGCCCAGGCAGGGGTAATTGGTAATCGGAGCTGATGTGAAGAAGGGATGATTTATGCGAGCATGCAGACAGGGGTGGAATAATTTTTGGAGCAGAACGGGGAACTTACTGAACGCCTGAAACTCAGCTACTTATCCACTCGCACGGTGATGAATTAGCTCTTGTTTAAAGTAACCGGGGCTCCATTTTTCATTCTGATTACTACACTTGATATCTTTCTCTCTCTCTGTTTCCTTCTGACCACTGTCCCCTCACTAGGCTCTGAATGCAGAAATAGTGGGTTTATAAAGACTCACCCCCCACCCAGCTTCCCCTAGACCCTTTCACACCCCCCTCCCCGTGGCAACATTAACTCATAAATAGCCAGGTTAAAGCCTAGCCCTTGGAGATGTTGCAGAGATTAAGACTGTGGACTTAGCAGAAGCCTTGGTGGTGAGACCAGCCTACTTATGAGCCCTGGGTAATTGCAATTCCTTTGCCTATCTGATGCGCAAAGTCTTGCTCTCAGACTGTCAGCAGGATGGAATGGAGAAAACACACCCCTTCCCACCTGAGAGCACCATTCATTTTAGACGCAGAGAGGCCTCTAATGACCCGGAAACTCAAAGGAGAGGTAAAATCCGAGTGAATTTTCTATATCCCTTTCCTAGCCAACATGAAAAAAACAAAAACAAAAACAAACAACAACAACAAAAAAAAAACAGGCTTGTTAATACACACACACCCAGGAGGCAAATGCAGGTGGATCTATGAATTTGAGGCTAGCCTGGTCTACGTAGCAGTTCTGGCCAATCAGGGCAACATATGAGATCATGTCTCAAAAACTAAATAACTAAATGAATACTTTTTAAAATTAAAAGTCAGGTTTTAATTATATAGGCAGGGGGCAATCTTTAGGCTTAGACTCTGCGTATGCAATTATTACATACTTCGATTATTTTAAGCTTACTTGTATTTAAAGGCACAGCCCTCCAACATGAAACTCTCGTGTGGCTTTAGCTCCCCGACTTCCCCTGCCTTGCAGAGGGTCTTATTCTCTGTGTGCCTGGCCATGAGTYGTTCCTTATCCTGATTTAAAAAAAAGTCTTTCTTTACTGGCTGAAAATTCAGAGTCTTTTTAATGGTCCAAGTTTGACACAGATTTCCAGTAAAAATAAATCTGGTTCGGGGAAAATGTGATTAAAAGCTTTGCATGATGGTGCCTGTTCACTGAGAGGCTGGGAGTAGAGGACGGAGAGTTCAGCAGGGCCACACTGTGAGTCTGGGGCTAGCCTCRGGTCCATAGCAAACCCGTCTCAAGACCAAAATGATTAAGAAGGGCTTTAAGGTGTAGCTCAGTGGAAGAATGTTACTTTGTGTAAGGCCGTGGTTTTAAAATTAACGATACATGGTGGTTAAAACAATTTAAATAGGGCCAAGCATGACTGCACATGACTTTAATCGCAGCAGAGGCAGGTGGATCTCTGAGTTTGAAGCCAATCTGATCTATAAGGAGAGTTCCAGGACAGCCAGCGGCTATGCAGAGAAACCCTGTCTTGAAAAACAAAACAAAATTAAAACATTTATAGCAGTTACTTGTCCGAAGAGCAGACAAAGATATTCACCTAGTACCGAGAAATGCACTTCTAAGACACTCTCAGCATCTGTTTTCTTCCCCAGTGATCAATGGTGACCCAGGGAAGACCTGGAAGCACCAGCAGTGACTCTGGGTCAGGACATGACCGTGCCATTCTGTGGGCCAACAGATTCCCTCCTCCTATCTGTCATCAGAACGCTCTTCTCCTCACGGGGCACTTCTTGCCCCTCTCTGCCTGAGTCAGCCTGAGTTTGCAGGCGGTGCCTCCTTCTTTCTTCCTCAGGGGCTCTATCTCCACACCAGGGCTTCTGCCTCAGCAGATCCTGGCCTCTGCTAGCTTCTCTCTCAGAGTTCCCCCAGCCCCAGCAGCCTCCTAGACATGGCCTTCTCTCATTTCCTGGACCCATCTCAGCCGCCAGCAAACTTCAGAGTCCTTCTTATTCCCGCCCGACTCCATCTTGAATACTCCGAGGAATCCCGGAAGCCGAGGTTGCAGCTTCATGCACACTCGTCCTCACCTCGCCTCAGACTGGGTGTTGTTTGACAACACCTCGCTGCTTCGCTGCTGCAATAAGACCTTCTCCCCCGCTGAGCTCTCACTAGCCCTGGGACAAGGGATGGGAGGGGGGGTGGTTCTACGGACAGCACAGCAGAGGGGAGCTTGGCAGGAACACAAAGGACCCTGTCCTAGCTGTGCCACTGACTCCAGGACAAGAGATTGCCATGTCTGGAGCTGAGGCCTGAGTGGGTGTCTCAGTCAGGGATTCTATTCCTGCACAAACATCATGACCAAGAAGCAAGCTGGGGAGGAAAGGGTTTATTCAGCTTACACTTTCACATTGCTGTTCATCACCAAAAGAAGTCAGGACTGGAACCCAAGCAGGTCAGGAAGCAGGAGCTGATGCAGAGGCCATGGAGGGATGTTTCTTACTGACTTGCTTCCCCTGGCTTGCTCAGCCTGCTCTCTTATAGAACCCAAGACTACCAGCCCAGGAATGGCACCACCCACCAGGGGCCCTCCCCCCTTGATCACTAATTGAGAAAATGCCCCACAGCTGGATCTCATGGAGGCACGTCCCCAACTGAAGCTCCTTTCTCTGTGGTAACTCCAGCCTGTGTCAAGTTGACACACAAAACCAGCCAGTACAGAGGGTTGCCACTGAGACCCTGGATCAAATCTAGGAGCAGGCTTTCTGCTGGTCTTCCTGAACCTCTGCAACACCAGCTTCCTGGATTCAAAAGAGAGATGAGAGCAGATCGCTTTCCAAGTGCCTGGCATGAGGTGAACACCCAAGAGGTGCCAGCTGTGGCTGTTGTCATTTATCAACGGGTTCATTCTGGAAGGCTTTAAGATTGGCGTTTAACTTTGCTTTACACAATGGAAGCTCTAGTGTCTTCTCCTCAGCCCTTTTCCTGCCTCCTCACACTTGCTAAGAGAGACCTGTTCTCAGCAGTCAACTGAGACGGCTTGGCCCATCAGAACCTGTGGGGAAGTACCTCGGGACAGGCAGCCAGCCCTTGGATGTGTGCCTTCTGTAGTCAGACAAAGCTTGTTGAGGAGCTGAGCCAGCCTGACAGCCATCCACAGCACAGCCAATCAGCAGCCTGCACTTACAGAGCGCCCAGACTCATCCATCTGCAGGGGCTGGGAGTCCCATTTGGACTTTGGAGAAGACAGGTATAGGGAGAGCCAGGTTGGTTGGGAGACTGAAAGCTAAACTGAGAGGCAGTCATTGGTGCAGGGGGGCTGGGAGGAGAGGTGGCCCAAACGGTATAACTTGATGTGGTAATGTCCAGACACAGACACCTGGACCTCTACCTCCAGGCCTCTGCACACCCGTCTGCACCATACTCTGGACAGCTCCTTGACACTGTAGGAAACTGAACCCGGAGGGAGTGGGTGCCTGGGTGGCGGCCCTTCTCTGTCGGCTAGGGTTCTGTGAGTGTCAGACCATTAGGCAGACATGCTGGAATAGGAGAGTTCACTCTGGTTCTGCCCACAGTGATGGAGTCTTTAATGTCTTGCTGACATCAAACTAGAGCGGATGTTTATTTTGCTGGATCTGCACCTTTAGTGACGAGCGCTTGGACAAGGCCACTTCCTGTGTGCTAAGCTGGTAGCTCCTGCTTTCTAGAAAGCAGCTTTCGTTCCTGGGCTTTGGCAGAGACTCTGCAGCTTAGGTTGCTCACCAAGGTTCAAAATTCCCTACTCTGGTCACCTCCATTCCGACAGTGCGAACTGCCCACCCAGCCAACGTGGGCACTTGGTGGGAGTGGGAGCTGACTCCTCCGAAGGGCTGGGAAGGCCAGTGAGCTACATCTTGGAGGGATCAAAACATCCATAGCAGCTGGGTGTGGTACTCACACCTTTAATCCCAGCACCTGGGAGGAAGAGGCAGGAGGATCTCTGGTCTACAGAGTGAGTTCCAGGAGAGCCAGGGCTACACAGAGAAACCCTGTCTGGAAAACCAAAGCAAACCAACCGAACAAACATCTGTAGCACTTGGGTTATTTTTCTCTGAGGCCAGTAGGTTGGTTCTGAGCAGCTGGGGACTGGATCTTCTCCGTTGTTATGTTCTTGGCACAACACTTAGCGAGGCTCATCACTTAGACCGACTGCTAAGCATCGTGCCTTGAAAACACCAGGCACTCAGGAAACACCCCTGGAAGGAATACTTCCTGAAAGGGGGTGTGGGTTGGTGAAGCGAGTATTCCAAATGAACACTGGCCAGTATTGACAACTGGCACTACTCCACAGCACTTGCTCTGGGGGCACCATCAGTCCACACCTCTCTTGCTCCTTCCAGGATGTCCCTTCCTCTCCTATTCCTAACCCAGAGTGGATGACATTAGGCAGACATGCTAGGAATAGGAGAATCGCGCCCCTGTGAGGAAGGGGAGAGTGAGTGGACTCTCTGCCAAGATTACTAAGACTACCAAGATTAACATGTGAAAGAAACCAGCGAGGGGAAGAGGATGGAAACCTCAGACCAAATGGAGGGCAGAATTGCGGGGAAAGAGAAGCCCACAGGATGCAAATTCAGAAGGTGGGCACTGTGTAAGTGACCCGTCTTAGTCGTCTGAATATGAAAAATGTCATCATAGGCTCACGTGTTTGAACGCTTGCTCATCATTTGGTGATGTTACTCGGGTAGCTGTGGGCTGTGCTGAAGGGAGCCTGTCACTGGGGCTGGGTTTTACAGTTGGCCGCACCTTCCTGTTCTTTCTTTGCTTCTTGACTGACAGGCTGGCCACGTGCTCCTGCCGCCCTGGCTTCCCCGCCCTGATGGACAGAATCCTGTCTGGAACGTGAGCCAACGTGAACACTTTCTTCCGTCTGTTGCTCTTGTGAGGTTATACCCTCTCGGCAGCAGAAAAAATGACTGATATGTTTATAAGGATGACAACACTTGGCCCCGTGTCACTGCGCCTTGGGCCTTTATTCAGCTCTGCTTTTCTTCTACCCTGGGAAATCCTTTTGCTTCTATTTGTGTGTCTGTTTATATTTTTTTGTTCAGGGACACAAGAACCTGGATGTGCCAGAGTCCTCCAGACTCTGTTACCTGCCTGTGATACTACCATAACTGGGTAATCCTTCCCCCCCCCCTCCGCCCCTGAGACAGAGTTTCTCTGTGTAGCCCTGGCTGTCCTGGAACTCACTCTGTAGACCAGGCTGGCCTCGAACTCAGAAATCTGCTTGCCTCTGCCTCCCAAGTGCTGGGATTAAAGGCGTGCGCCACCACTGCCGGGCCATAATTGGGTAATCCTATCAACACTTGTTAGGCCCCAGAGCCAGTTGCCAGGGTGTGGTCAAGCCCAAAGATGCAATCAAGGCGTTCAGCACAAGGCTGTGGAGGTTGGAAAACGAGAAAGAAGGTGCACATGGTGGTACTGCCTTTAATCCCAGCGCTCAGGAGGCAGAGGCAGGTCAGTTCCAGGCCAGCCTATTCTACATACTGAGTTCCAGGACAGCTAAGGCTACATAGAGAGACCTTGTCCCTAAAAAACAAAGATGAGAAGCAGGCAGGTGTGGAAGGTACAGAGAGCACCTGGTTTGGAGCTCTGCAGCAGGAGGCAGCCAGGACTCAAGATGTACCTTTGAGATGCTTTGTACGCTGCTTGGAGAGGGCACTGTGGCCCTCCACACCCTTCATCCCTTTGCTAGAGAAACGCTGAGCGGTTTCTGATTGGCTGCCAGCTTGCAGAGAGGTGGAGAGGGTGTGGGCACGGTAGGATGGAATTTGGACCTAGCTGCATGGTCTCCTCCCAGTGGCCAGGTGGGACCCGTTTTATGAGGTCTGTGGGCCCAACCACCGAATGCCCTCTTCCCCCAGAGCCCCACTTTTTAAAGGTGAATTGCGCATCTTAAGTTAATAATTAACTTGTCATAAGCCTCATCGATGCCCCATCTAAAGAGCACCAGGGGGAAAAGGGAGGGGGTAGGAGAAGAGAAAGGACCCAGCCCAGCACCCCAGAGGCCAGCCCCAGCCCCTGATCCTCTGGCCCATAATAAATAGGATGAAAGGCACTCCTGATAAATGCCTGTGTCCAGGGGAGATTTTACCTTCACTCAGAAACAATGTAATATCTCGGCTATTACCCAAAATAATTTATCAATGTGTAATAGCTTTGTGCAGGTCTTAGATAGGAGGGGAGCCGCGCTATCAGAGATGGATGTGGCCCACCTTCGCCTTTTAATTTTTAATGTTCTCAGCCAGCTTTGCATTAAAGGCCAGGTGTCATATAAAGACTTAATGTAAGAGGGGAGTTCATGAATTCTAATCAAGGGAGAAGCCCTCCCTAGCTGGCTGCTGTCATTTCCAGGCTGTTCTTATTGATCTTTTGTTTTCGGCCCTCCTGGTTTCCCAGGCCTACCCCCACTCCTTTCCATTCACCCTACCTACTACGCTCCCCTACCCCTTGATGAGCTCATCTTTGTCCAAAAGTCCCGCTGTTTCTCCCTTTCCCGAGATGGAGGATCTGGCTAYCTGAGCTACGAGAGCAACTGCACTGGACAAGACACCCAGGACACCACCCCCTTTCGTTTATTCATTCACTTAGCCAGTGCTCTTAACCGCCGAGGGACCTCTCCTGCCCCTCATTTACTTCGTTTCCCTCTTTTTATTTGTTCATGCATTTTTCTCATCTAAAAGTCTTCTGTGCCCAGATGCATAAATCTGACTGTGGACAGTTGAGCAAGATCTAAAAGAAGCCTTCTCAGTTGAGTTTTAAGTTATGTTGT
This sequence comes from Apodemus speciosus, assembly GCA_002335545.1. Taxonomy (NCBI): domain Eukaryota; kingdom Metazoa; phylum Chordata; class Mammalia; order Rodentia; family Muridae; genus Apodemus; species Apodemus speciosus. Next base: position 13,448 of record BDUI01018959.1, read on the forward strand.
GAACATAAGTTCATGTATGTGTGCGCGCATATTCATACGTCTCTATATGTGTGTGTCTTTGTGTATGTTTCTGTATGGAATATGCACATGTGTATGTGCAGGTGCCCTTAGAATCAGGTCTCCTGTATCTGGGGTCACAGCTGGCTGTGAGCTACCTGACTTGGGTGTTGGCCACTGAACTCTGGTTCTCTGCAAGAACAGAACATGCTCGTAAGTGTGAGCTGCTTTTCCAGCCCCAAGACAATGTTTTGTTTTGTTTTTTTAAAAATGACAGATTTATTCACATTAAACTTTTTTTTTTTTGAGCAGAGAGAGATGCAGAGCTAAGGAAGTATCTCCTAAGCAGCAGGGGACGAGGTCTCTGGAGTGGCACAAGGAGAGAAATCCCCAAAGGTGTTCATAGACGAAAGACAAAGCAACTACTGGATGGTGGGTTAACACGGAAAGCTGGAGGTTGGTTGGTGGCTTCTTGGTTTGTTAGAATTAAGTCTTGCTGTYCTACCTRTGAGCATTCTCCCTAGGTGGCATTTCAGTGTGCACAATAGGTACCCAAGGCCTTGGAGCTGGCTCAGACGGGTGCTATTTAAATACTTGTTTATTGGGCTTGTGACCCGTCTCCTCATATAAGCATTTTGTTCATGTTWGATCAAATTGGGAAATGGGAATGAGAGGAATGTAAGAGAGATGTGCCTCTGTCTCCTAGGGATTTGAGATGTCCTAAGGAGTTGTCAACACTGTGTACAGCAGGGAAGGAGTCTGAAGACAGCCCTCAGTTCCAGTGCRCRAATTGTTGTTTGAKCTCTTGTCTTAAAGGACAGGAGGTTCCAGGGATGACRTTAATAAGTGGCCCRCAGTGCTTGCCTCTGGTTCCCAAGCAGCATGGGGGAGGGGACAAGACTGACCCTTTGGGACTGCAGGGTCACAGCATATGGATGTCCTCTCCCTGAGGTCACAGCATCTGTGATCTAACAGTTCACTGTGGCGGCTCTTG
>BDUI01018968.1:15115-25443 GCA_002335545.1 Apodemus speciosus
TTTTTGAGACAGGGTTTCTCTGTGTAGCCCTGGCTGTCCTGGAACTCACTCTGTAGACCAGGCTGGCCTCAAACTCAGAAATCCGCCTGCCTCTGACTCCCAAGTGCTGGGATTACAGGCGTGCGCCACCACGCCCGGCGCAAATTTTTTTTTTTTAATTACCAGCAATTATCCTGGAACTCTGTAGACCAGGCTGGCCTCGAACTCAGAGATTCGCCTGTCTCTGCCTCCCAAGTGCTGGGATTAACGGCGTGCTGCATTACCGCCCTGCCTTACCCATGCCTCTGGCCACACTTTTCCCTCTAAATATACATTTATAGATTTGTGTGTGTTACTGGAGATTGACGCTGGGACCCTTCTATGCTGTGCAGGCCCCAAACACTGAGCTCCCCTCAATCCCATTTCCTTCTTACCTTGTGGTTACTGTCCTATTGCCCCAGCTAAGACCCCATGACTAAGGCCTTGTGGAAGACAGTGTTTAATTGGGGGTCACAGTCTCAGGGGCAGTGTGAGCCCTGTGGTGGGAGCATGGCCGCAGCAGGCAGGCACTGCTGCAGCAGTGGCTGAGAACTTGCATCTCAATACAACCTTGATGCAGAGAGCTAAGGAATGGTGTGGGCTTTTAGAACCTCAAAGCCTGCCCCCAGTAACACACCTCCTCCAACACGGCCACCACAGGGCCTGTGCCATGTGACCTCACTTTTTAAATATAAACTTTAACCAACAGAGTCTTACTGCTGAAACCAGGCAAAAACTGTTGTCAGGCCAATCCAGCCCCAGCCTGAGAAGGCCTCTGCTTAGACACCCTTTTCTTGCTGGAAGGATGCATTCTTAGGCGTCAGTCCCCACCTTACTGGTGATTTGTAGGCAGGGGAATACCGATTCCGTTGTTCCTCAAGCTGCATGGAATGCCTGACCTTCCTTCCTTCTCTCTTAATGAAAGTTGAGATGGCGAGCATCTGCCGCGTCCCCAGCCTACCGTGTGTTTGTTTATTGGCATTCGCCATTGAACCAAGGTCCTGTACATGCGACGCAAGTCCTCTACTGCTGAGTTGAATCCCCAGCCTGCTTTTTCAATTTTTCTTTTTAAAAAATTTGTGAAACAAGGGGCTGGGGAGGTGGCTCAGCGGTTAGGAGCACTGACTGCTCTTCCAGAGGTCCTGAGTTCAATTCTCAGAAACCCCATGGTGGCTCACAAACATCTGTAATGGGGTCTGGTGCCCTCTTCTGGTGTGTCTGAAGACAGCTACCGTGTATTTACATAAATAAATCATATAAAAAAAATGTGAGTCAGGCAGTGGAGGCACACACCATTAATCCCAAAGATCTACTTGTCTCTGCCTCTCAAGTGCTGGGATTAAAAGCATGCACTATCACTGCCTGGCCAAATGGTGATTTTTAAAGTTAAGAAAACACAGCTTAGTGTGGTGATGCATACCTACAATTTTAGTGCTTGAGATTCCAAGGTAGAAGGATCACTGTGAGTTGACGACCAGTCTGGGCTGTGGTATGAGAATCTAAAAGAGGGTGGAGGTGAGGAGGCTCGGCCAGTGAGCATGCTACCACCAAGTCCRAGACTGAGTTTCAGAAATCAGATGATAAAGAGAGARCCACTTCCTATAGGTTGTCTTTGGACTTACATATTCACAGCACTTGAACCCCACCACCATCCCCCAGATAAATCARTGGAAAGAAGAAAACAGCCACATTCAGMACCAAAATCCAGAATCTTAGGTTAGCACATAATGATAGTGTCAGTCGGTCTGTGGCGCAGAGGTTGGGGCTGTCTGGGGAAGGTGTGCACCTCAGCTTGCTTCCCCCCCCCTCCTTCCCAGCACGAAGCAGGACTGGATTTGTATGAGCCCAGAGGCCGTCTCACCTCCCTCAGCTGGGTTGTCTTCCTCAGCACAGGCGCCAGAGTAACAGAGAAGGCCAGGGCCAGCCCGGCTGGGCTTCCAGAGCGCCTCGCCCTCGGGACGCTCTCAGCTTCTGTCCGCACAAGATCATTGAAGGCCGTTTATCCTGAGGGCACTGAAATTGCCTTCCAGAGCTGTTTATGCCGGGGAAGTCTGCACAAGATTGGAAGATGTTTCATTGGAGCTGAATGCATTTGTAGAGGGTCCTATGCAACTACAAAAATCTTTAAAGATTTAAGAAATATTTGGTCCTGAAAAATCTTTGTGAAGGACCTGTAGAAAATACTTTTTTAAATTTATTTTTGACCTAATTCAGCCTATCTTCAGCTTCTCAGAGACACTTGTTGCTCCTGCTAACCACCCAGTTCCATTGATTAGTAGTGGTTGTTGTCTTAGTTCAACACTAACTTAGTGTTAGTTCCACCTCTGTGAACAGACACTATGACCAAGGCAAGTCTCATAAGGACAACATCTCATTAGGGCTGGCTTCCAGGCTCAGAGGTTCAATCCATTGTCATCAAGGAAGGAGCATGGCAGCGTCCAGGCAGGCCTGGTGCAGGAGGAGCTGAGGGTTGGACATTTTTATCGGAAGACTTTGACTGGGAACAGAATACTGGCTCCCGGGCTGCTAGGATGAGGGTCTTAAAGCCCACACCCACCTACTCCAACAAGGCCACACCTTCTAATAGTGCCGCTCCCTGGACCAAGCACATAAACCATCACAGTGTGTAGTAAAGTGCAAGTTTCTTGAAGTGTTGTGGCCACCTGAGGCCATTTTTTAAAAAATAAATCTTTAAAGCATCATATTTGTTTAAATTTACATTTATAAGTACACTGTAGCTGTCTTCAGACACACCAGAAGAGGGCATCGGATCCCATCACAGGTGGTTGTGAGCCACCATGTGGTTGCTGAGATTGAACTCAGGATCTTGAAGGTGTCGGTGAGAACTCAGATCATTCAAGCTTGTGTTTGTCCTTTGAATCCCGATCTACTCTGACTTCCATGAGGTTTTTTTTTTTGTTTTTGTTTTGTTTTGTTTTTTACTGAAACTTCTAAAAAATATTGGGGAGAAAGCAAGATTTGTATTTGCTGTCTGACTGAATTCTGGAGGTATTCTTATGAGACAGATTTGGAAGCAATATTTTGTTGTTTAAAAATTGTGGCGATATCCTTGTGTTATGAGTTGCTCTTTTAACAGTCAGTTGTCCTTTGTGTTTTGTTCCAAGATAAAGCTACCAATCCTTCCAACCGCCAGGAAGACTGGGAATATATCATTGGCTTCTGTGATCAGATCAACAAAGAGCTTGAAGGGTGAGTCCCTGGGAGAGAGGGGGAGGGAAGAAGAGAGGGAGATGAAGAGAAAGGGGGAGAGTAGAAGAGAGGGAGGGAGTGTGCTTGTGGGCAAGCTGGCTAAGGAAGTCTGGCCAGTTGGCCCTCCATTTGCAGACTGATTGTGGTGTGCTTGTCTGCCAGGCCCCAGATTGCTGTGCGACTTCTGGCCCACAAGATCAAGTCACCACAGGAATGGGAGGCAGTGCAGGCCCTCACGGTAGGTCTTTGCTGTGGGGATGAGAGCAATGGGTGTTCACTTGCTCAAGTCTTTCCTCACATACACATTAGGCTGTTGGTACTGACCAAACTCATGCCCAGAGCCCAGTAGAAAGTCCCTGATATAAGTTGGGTGTGTGTAGAGCATTGCAGTTGGCTGGTCCACAAGTACTCACACCTCCAGAGCTAGCACGAAGCCTGCATAAGGCCCCTGGGGACCCCAGAGCAGGGCTCAGAGAGGACCTAGGAAGTCTGGATGCTTAGAGTGTAGTAAACACAGTGTGTCGTGTAGCTGGAGGCACTGCCTGCTAGTGAAGATGCCGTGCTGACAGTCACAGCCACAGGGCAGAGGCGCGCGTTTGTTCAGACGGTAGAAGGAACATGCAAGTGCTTCCTTGCTCCTCAGACAATAGCCAAGTGTAGAGGACTCCAGCAGCTTCTCTGAGCCTGATTTCATCTGGGTTCTGGAAACACAGAGCAATGGCTTCGAGGCCATTATGGAGCCAGGACCTCTAAAATGGTGATTCCCCCCCCCCCCAAGGGCAACTAGGCCTGTTGGTTGGTTTTTTGTTTGTTTGTTTTGTTTTGTTTTTTAAATTTGGTTTTTTTTTTTTTTTAAAAGATGTTTTGATCCTTCCCTCTCCATCTCCAAACTGTTAATACTACAGGCATGTGCTGCCATGGCTGGCTTGCAGGGGACCGTTTGGTCTCCAGGAGATATTTGATAGTGTCTGGAGATGCTTTTGGGGGCGGTGTGACAGTGGCAACTAGAGAGCAGTAGCCGTGCCACTGCTAAACATCCTTGAACGCGCAGGAGAGCCCCCAGCAAAGAGGGGGAGTCCAACTGTCCAAGGTTTCTTTGGCTGAGAAACCTTGCTTTAGAGGAATCAAGTATTGGAAGCTGGGGAAGATGTTTCATGGTTAAGAGCACTGGCCACTCTTCCAGAGGACCTGGGTTCAATTCCCAGAACCCACCTGGAAGGATTATTAATTAATTAACTAATTAATTATAGTTTCTTTTTGTTGTTGTTGTTGTTGTTTTTCCGAGACACGGTTTCTCTGTGTAGTCCTGGCTGTCCTGGAACTCACTCTGTAGACCAGGCTGGCNGGTTTCTCTGTGTAGTCCTGGCTGTCCTGGAACTCACTCTGTAGACCAGGCTGGCCTCGAACTCAGAAATCGCCTGCCTCTGCCTCCCAAGTGCTGGGATTATAGGTGCGCGCCACCACACCCGGCTTAATTTTAGTTTCTTGAGAAAAGGTTTGTCTGTGTAACAGCCCTGGCTATCCTGGAACTCGCTTTATAGATGAGGCTAGAATTCTGCCTCCCGAGTCCTGGGTTTAAAGATGTGTGCCACTATGCCTGGCACCACAACCATCTAAGTCAGGTTTCAGGGTATCTCATGTTCTCTTCTGACTTCCTCCAGCACTGCATACATGTGGTCAGATATGTAGGCAGACAAACCTATACACATAAAATGAAATTCTTCCTTTATGTATGTGTGTTTAGTTTGAAAAAAAGAAACCACTGGGCATGTCAGCATATGCTCTCTGTCCCAGCATATGTGACCATGAGCTTGATCCTGGCACTCAGTACACAGAGGCAGGCTGATCTCAGTGGGTAAAGCGCTGTGGGATTGTGAGACCTGAGTGCAGTCCCTGGAACCTACATAAAAGCCAAATGTGACTCTGGGTGGCAAAAAATAGATTCCTGAGTCTCATTGGTCAGCCAACCTAGACTAAGCAGTGAATCCCAGGCCAGCAAGAGTTCCTGTCTCCAAACAAGGTGGAATTTATCACAGGAAGGGCACGGGCGCGCACGCGCGCACACTCACACACACACACACACACACACACACACACACACACACACACACACACACACGTTTTCATACCTAAACACTGCTGTGTGCAAGCTGAGTGAATGGTAGGGCCCTGAGAGCATAGGAACATGCCAACAGAAGGAAGCAGGAGAAAAGCCCCGAAGCACAGAATAGATTTACATGCCTCCCATGCCTACAGAAATGTCAGTCTGTGGAAAGGACTCGGGACCAGGACGGGAGTCGAAGGAACTTTCTCTTTGGTCTTTGGTTTTCCTCTAAGGTTCCCAGACAGTATCTTTATGGAAGACCCGTCCCACCGGACAGCAAGCTTCCCAGTGTCTGGGACTCGGCATTCCCTACTCCGACCTTTGTAGCAGTCTGTAGGAGATGCTGTTAGAAGGAGGCTCTGTGGTGGATGGTGCTGTGCTTTAGCCTCCAGCCTCCCGGGCAGTGCACCATTTCTCAGAATCCCTCCACTTGGGACTGGTTTCTTAACACTTGGTGGGGACCAGGGTCTTGTTCCATAGCTCCTGTCAAGGACTGCCTCTTTCTGTGGCCGCAGGTGCTGGAGGCATGTATGAAGAACTGTGGCAGGAGACTTCATAATGAAGTGGGGAAGTTCCGGTTTTTGAATGAATTAATCAAAGTCGTCTCTCCAAAGGTCAGTTGGTCGCAGTTTCAGCTGCTCCATTAGCATCTCCATAGACTTGACCCTGTGTCCTGTACTTGCCAAGCTGGTTCCTAGAGCTGCAAAGGACTGATGAGGTTGAGGTGTGGACAGCTTCTGGCAGACAGACGCCCAGCCTGGCTACCAATGTGTCCAGGGAGAGTGTGGGTGGCTGTCCCCTGCTCCTAGCCTCCATCAGCCGTAGGCTTTGCCTGTGTGCGCTGCTGGCCAGAGTCATTTGGACAGCTCTAGACAGAGCCAGTCAGTTCTTATGCTGGCAGCATTCTCAGACGGTCCTCAAAATGTGCTTATGGGGCTGGAGACATGGCCGGGGGTGGGGGTGGGTGGGGGTGTAAAATACTTGCTACAGTCCCAACTTCTGGCCTTTTCAGGCACCCACATATATGGCGGGCACTCGTGTAAATAAAAATAAGTCATGCCTTCCCTGCCGTTCATCTCTCAGGCAGGCAGCTTCCACATGGGAGCACGGGGTCTGGCCTCGGGCCTGTTCTCACTGCAGCCTCTGCCACCCCCTCCCTGCTCCACCGCACTGCAGGCTGTGACCCGTGTGCCTGTGTGCTTAGGAACTGGAATGTGGGAGCACGCTGGGAAGAAAGCGATTCTTCCTTGCTGTCTCAGACATTAGACTCTTACTTCGTTTTACCTCCTAGTACTTGGGAGACAGGGTGTCTGAGAAGGTGAAGACTAAGGTCATCGAGTTGCTTTTTAGCTGGACGCTGGCCTTGCCGGAAGAAGCAAAGATCAAAGACGCCTACCACATGCTGAAGAGACAAGGTGTGTGCTTAGCTCTCTGTTGACCTCAGTGTGGCAATGACTGTGCAGAGTGGCAAAGAAGGGAATGCTGGGCATCTTCGGGGTCCTGCCAAGGCCCTTTTCTGTAGAATGACTTTGTCATGAGGGCTCAGCTGGGGTTCTAGTAGGCTCAGGTGAGGGTAGCCTGCTCTTTTTCCTGCTCATCACAGGGATTTGGCCCTTGTGTGAAGGACAGGTGACCATTGTCTGAGCACACGCTCTCTGTCATTTGTGTCTTCTCAGGCATAGTGCAGTCGGACCCCCCTATCCCCATGGACCGAACACTGATTCCCTCTCCCCCACCTCGTCCCAAAAACCCTGTTTTTGATGATGAGGAGAAATCCAAGGTAAAGTGCATCTTGGACCTGGAGTTCTTTTAGATGAACAGTCGCAGGCAGACTGGGAGAGGAGTGTGAAAGCCTTTTTGTCTTTCAAGCTGACCTTGCACRTCACACCTTCCTGCCTCAGTCGCCTGAGTGGTGGTCACAGCCTCCTAAGCATGGAGTGGGGTGTTGTGTGGTATTGCAGTTCCTTCTGGTGCCTGTGGGTCTGGGTGCATGCTGCCCTCCTTCACTGAGACCCTTCTCTTCCAGCTTTTAGCCAGGCTGCTGAAGAGCAAGAACCCAGATGACCTCCAGGAAGCCAACAGACTCATCAAGTCCATGGTGAAGGAAGTGAGTGCATGGGCCCTGGTCCTCTGRGCATGGGGCACAGAGTTCTTCCCCGGAGATCTTAGGCCCATCTTTTCCCCTGCACCAGCCCTGAGCTGCAGGGAGTTTAGGAGGAGCCTTGGGTTTCCTGTRGGAGAAAGCACAGAGGAGTGGTGGGTGGCGGCAGGAGTRGAAGTGGGAGGAGTCGCTCTAAAACAGCTTGGGTGAGTCAGGCCTGTAGTCCTAGGAAACGTGCAAAGCCATACTCTGGGGCTTGGCCTCTGCCCTGTGCTGTGGGCTGAAGGATGAGCCCTGCCTGGCTATTGAAAGACAAGCCAGGTGACCTTGCTTTTCCTGCACCCTCTTGGCTGAGGCAGGATGAGGCGCGCATTCAGAAGGTGACCAAGCGCCTGCACACGCTGGAGGAGGTGAACAACAACGTGAAGCTGCTCCACGAGATGCTTCTCCACTATAGCCAAGAGTGCTCGTCAGAGGCCGACAGGGAGCTCATGAGGGTGAGTGCGGTGAGCTGGGCTCGCTGCTTGCTGCTCTGCCCCCAGGGTCCTGTCTGGGTGAGGTCGTGCCAACTTGTGGGCTTGTTCACTGTAGCGTGAGTGAAGGGCNACAATGAAGAAATCATAGTGGAAGCACAATGGGACATAGGACATGGAAACCACACCAAACTCTTCCCCAGGCTCATAATCCTAGCCTGGGGAGGTAARACAAAAAGACTTCTCTGTGTGAGAGGCTAGCCTGGTTCACATAGGGATTTCCAGGGCAGCCAGGGGTACACAGTACAACCCTGTCTTATGAAATGAGTATGAAAAGTGTATATAAAATGTGTCATTTTCTCATGGTATTTCTTTCCCTAATTTTGGAATTATTGGAAAATAAAATGTTATCAAACTATGCAAAGGCTAAGGCATGCAGAGGCTAGCTGTCTTCCGTCCCCCCAGCGTCCACTCTGGTTTACCTAGGGGAAAGAATGTCGAGACTCACCCAGAAATGTCAGTCGATCGCTGAGCATCATGGCTGGCCCCAGGTTGTCGATGAGATCCAAGTCAGAAAAGCAGCCTCTCTCACAGTAATCCCGGAGGAATCTGCAGGGSCCAACCCAAARGTTAGAGCAGCAGTACTAGGCCCTCCTCACACTCTAGCCAACCACAAAGCTTCACTTACCTGTCTGATACGAGTGTGGCAAAGGCAGCATCTTTGGCACGGATGCTCCAAGAGAGGGCTGAGCCCAGGCGATTATTGCGAACAGCCTTCATGGCCAAGATCTTACAGATGCTTCGAACTTTGCAGGAAAAAAAGACAAAAGGCAAAGGCTTACACCTACCTTATAATCCCTCCTATGAAAAGCCCTGTGGGGACAGGCTTGGCCTTCCTACAGCCTCACTACAATCTAAAGTACTCAATGTACAGCTAAGTGAGAAAACCGGAAACTGCTGCAGATGATCCACTCACTAGASTGGTTTTCTGAGTGTTCTTGGCAAAAAAGGTCTTGGTTTTCCTCCACATGAGTAGTTCCACCATTATCTGTCCTGAGACCACAAAAATCACATCTTCCCTTTTTCAGATCTTGAACACCATGTGCTTCTAAGGATGGTTGAGGCGTGCAAGTGACTCTCATTCAGCAGTAGTACAAAGCTGTTGACACCATTCCTTTTGCTGTGTGTTCCTGCCAAGCTTCCCCACTGGTCCAGGCTTTGCTGGTAGCAACCTCCCACCTACACAGGACTCAGCTCTGGCCACGGGCTCTGAGAGGCTAAAAGTCAAAGGGCCCGATTTCTCTATTTTAAAGGCCAACCCCAGCTCTTCCTTCTGCCCCTCCCTGATGGTGTCTTGGCATGTACTCCACACTGTCTCTCCAGGGCGCAGCAGTAAACTGTCTCAGAGTAAGCACTGCTCAGCTTAGGGATGCCCTGACAGCCCAGGAGACAGGCTGGGGAAGTGCCTTGTCACCTTGTTCAGTCATCTGCCGCTGCTCACAAATCCTCAGCACCTTCAAGGCTTTCTGCTCCGTGTTGAGAGGAATCCGTTCGATGTGCAGCTCCAAGGAAACTCGGCCTAGCTCCGGGCAGTAGTCAAAGTAATCCACACCCAGCTGCCATAGGCTAAGGTGACAGGAATGAAGATGTTGAGAGGCTGCCCGGGCTGCCCTATGGCTCTAGGCACTGCCACCTGATGCTCATCCTCCTGAGCCCTCTGAGCCCGCCCTCAGAACCAGCGGAGAGCGGGTAAGTTTCCTGGCATCACGAGGTCAGGACGTCTGTGGGGCCTTCCTACCTGTGATGAGCGAACAGCCCCGAGGCATACTCCAGCAGGAGGAATTCTCTCATGTTAGAGCCAAAGCTGGGGAAAAAGACAACAACTTTGTGGCTCCTGCAACCTACCTGCTCCTGTCCTACTGGCCACCCCCCTAAAAAGCCTGGCGATATAAGAAAGGGTCAGTGCATCTGGCCAACTTACTAGAGATTGTGTGACTGGAGGAGTCTGCAGTGATCCAAAAGGTCTGTGAGGTGAGCTACGAACCACCAGTTGCTTAGGGCAATGCTGTAAATCCAGACACCAAGGCAAAAGGTCAGGGGAAGGAAAGAAGTCAGCATCACATGACTGAGATGAGCAGGAAACCCACACACCCTATGCTTTTAGGAGACTGGAAGGGTTGACCAGAGAAATGGCTGAGGGAAAAGGAACCTGATAGCAAACATGATGACCTGAGTTTGATRCCCAGAACCCAGATAATAGAACCAAATCTCAAGAGTGGTTCTTAGATCTCTACTGGCAACAAAAAGGCATGAACACACACAACACTATTAAAAAAGTCAAGTGTGAGCCAGGCGTGGTGGCACACGCCTGTAATCCCAGCACTTGGGAGGCAGAGGCAGGCGGATTTCTGAGTTCGAGGCC
>BDUI01018970.1:14454-30673 GCA_002335545.1 Apodemus speciosus
CAGACAGATATAGGCTGCCAAGGATTTCATGCAGGGTTTCATGAGTAGACCCTGTTTCAGTCCTCTCCTATCGTGGATGTAAGCAATAGCAGCCCTTAGCTGACTCCTATATGGGCATTGATTTTGTACTTCCTGTAGATTCATTAGGTCCTGCTCCCTTCCCTTTGGAGACATGCCCATCACACAGATGAACAAGCGTGATGAGACWATGCCTGGAGTTTCCCAAGTCCACAGCCAACACTGTGGTTCCTACGATGTGATATCAGCTGAAACTAGYTTTGCAAGCAAAGAAGCCCCTCTCACCGTTTGTTCCTCCCACGGCTGCTATGCAAGCTTGCTCCAGCTTCAAAGGTTCAATTCCTGCTATCAGCCTTTCCAATAAACAAGCAAAGTCAYAGGCAACTGTTTCCCCTACCAATTCCTACCTGCACCCAAGCAGACTCTGTGAGATAGTCTGCTAGTGTGAAAGCCATGGCGCCATCYGAYGGGCAGCCCAATGCTGAGGCTGCCTCTGGAGCAAAGGCAGACGCTCACCCTTCTACGCTGCAAATTGACACAAGGCTTCCTGTGTGCTTCTCTCTTGTGTGGTCACAATTTAATCCTCTCAGAAGACAGACCAAAAAAAAGCCAGCTAGCTGTTGTCATTTGCAAAGACACCTGCCAATGAGTATTCAAAGTAAGACGCATAAGTCCGTAATGAAATTCAGTTTTGCCAGCTTCGAAAGTCAGTTCGACAATTATAATATGTAATCGGCCAGTGGSGAAGTATAMACAAGTATCAKGTGTCTCAAAATATTATTTGTTTGACTTTTCTTGCCTAACAATTTTTTAAAAACCATTATGGGCTCATAGGTAGCAGACTGGATCTAGGTCACAGTTTGCCAAACCCAATAGGAAAAAAAGGTCACAAGTTCACATTATGCATGAAGAAGTAGTGATCAGGACCCAGAAAGGAGCAAGGCTATCTGCTCCTACTAGACAAAGGCTTGCAAATAAAACRCTTCCTACATGCAACTTGTGCAAGGGTTAGGCCTTACCTTTGCTCCCCTGCCCTGCAGGACTGAAGAGGTAGCTCAGCAGTAAAGAATACTTGCTGCTCATCCTGATCAGAAAGACCTGAGTTCAGTTCCCATCACCCACACTAGGTGGCTAACACCACCTGTAACTCCAGCTCTGGGGGAGAGGGGAGATTTAACACTGTCCTCCGTGAGTACCTGTACTTCCATGCACATAAACAAACTCCTGACAGATACTCTCATCTGTCAGAGACTAGGTCAGACTTAGAAAAGTATTGGTATTGAGTATACCTCATATTCTTTAAATATGAAGGTGGTGTTTACTGTTTATAATTCTCAATAAACCAGGGTATTACATTGGCTGCAATTGTCTTTATGCCAACCTTGAGTCCATCCATAGGGTCCCATCAATTTGACCTCATTTCTTAGTATTTTATAAATAAAACTTTAATTGATGACCCTCATAACACTGTACATTGGTTACTCTTCTCATTAGAGCTACCTGACAAGCAACTTAAAGGAGGAAGGGTTTATTTTGGCTCACAGGTGAGCAAATACATCATAACAAGAAGTCATGGTGACAGCAGGGGGAGGCAGCTTGTCATAGTGCATCTGCAGCCAAGAGGGAGAGGGAGAGAGAGAGAGAGAGAGAGAGAGAGAGAGAGAGAGAGAGGAATGCTTTTGCTCGATTTCTCTTTTTAATCTACTCTGGGATTCCAGTTCACAAGTACAATCGGAGTATGTCTTCCTTTCTCAGTTAAATATCTCTGAAGACATCTTCATGGGCATCCCTGAGCTGTGTTTCTATGATAATTCTAAATACAATCAAGTTAACAAAGAAATTGATCATTACCCACATCTTTACCATAGGCTAGTGATATCTACAATGATTTAGATATAAAAAAGAAATTAATCTATCCCAGACTGTCAAGAAAAGCAACACAGAAGACGGCTCAGGAGCAATGATTGAAGAACCACTAATAGTCAATATGTACCATTCTTTTTCTGGAAGGAGAATATGAGGCAGACAGTCCAGAAAAAGGACCAGCTGAGAAAGCACAGATGTTTGAGATGTCATGGCAACTTCTGAAATCCCAGAGTCTGGCTAGGAAATGGGCGCTGGAGATGAGAGTGCAGAGGGAGATGGAGCCACTCCAAATGACTCTGTCTAATCATAGCCAAACAGGGTCAAAGGTCATGAGAAGACACTAGAAGATCTGAGTCGTGCCAGGGACCTGGCTGGGCATGCACTGTTGGTAGACTGATGTCTGTATATGAGCATGGGCAGTAGAACAGGCAGAGGATGTGACTAAAGGCATGGCAACCACAGACTCAGTGATCCACACGGCTATGAATGAAGGCTGTCTCACCAGGAGAGCAGAAACGGACACATCTAGGCTACAGACGATCATGGCATGGGGTAGCCAGGGACCTTCATAGCCCAACTCAAGAGCCTGTCTACAGAGGCAGAGACTGAACAGAGTTCAACAGTTACCTTGGAGATATGGTGGGCTGCTGCCACATTGGCCTCTATCAAGGGAGAAGGCAGAGGAAATCACGGGGAGAGGGACAGCAATGACAGGATGACAGCAGGTGAGGCCAAGTGGCCCTCAGGAATGGGGGGAAGAGTGGCAGGCTGCAGGGTTCAGGGCAGCCAGCTGTCACTCATCTGTTAGGGCTCCACCCCCAACATGCACATTTTTCCCTTATGCTGACTTGAGCAAGCGTGTCTATTGTCTCCCAAAAGTCTTAATTAGAGCAAAACCTTTTGAAAACAGACACACAAGAGCACAAACATACACACACACACACACACACACACACACACACACACACACTTCCAACAATAAAATGAACAAAAGACATGACCAAGCAACTCTGGAAGGAATATACAAGGATTAACATGAAAAATGGCTCATCCTCACTTGTAATTGAGGAAATGAGACTTTGGCAAAGATTTGAAAGCTCATAGTAACTGGGGACATGTCAGACAGATGACCAGTCTTCAGCAAGTCACAAAGCTCTAGAATCACCATGCCTTTGCTGCACTGGATTCGCTTCTTATATGTTTATCATATAAGAATAGGAAGAATGGGGAGTTCTCACCTATGTTCTCATTTGAAAAGAATGTTCACTGCAGAGCGTGCTTATGGAAACCGACACTCATAAATAGTTTAGAGATTTAAAATAAGGAATTGGGCTGGGCATTAGTGGTGGCACACGCCTTTGATTACAGCGCCTGGGAGACAGAGTAAAGTGGATCCCCATGAGTTCATAGCCAGCCTGGTCTACAGAGCAAGTACCAGGACAGCCAGGGCTACACAAAGAGAAGTGCTGTCCCAAAAACAAACAAATAGATAAATATTTAAAAATAGGAAATTGGTTGTACTAATTGTGAACTCGATAGACCTGTAATGTTGCCATCAAAGCAATGTTTAAGGAAAACATTAAATGATTTGGTGATTTATATTATGTTTTAGGCAAAAGAAATAAATACATTGAAACAGATGATAAACAGAGAAGTCATTAACAGGTGATAGATTATAGATGACTGGTAAGTGATAAATGATTGACGGGTTGATAGTTGGCTAATATATAGATATATAATTGATAGGTGATAGATTACAGATACATGATTGATAAGGAATGAGCAGAGTGTTATAGATAGTTAATAAAAGATAATAGGTAAGTAGGTAAATGATAGAAAATAGATGATAGATAATTACATATATAAACTATAAGCCACACTTTACAAACTAAAAATATCTGTATGTAAACTTCATACATATGTATTATTTACAAACAGCATGAGTAGTATATATACAAACTACATGTATTAATCTGTGCAATGCATGCATTTTGACACATATAGCATATATGTTATACATGTGTATATACACACATACACATATATGTGTACATATATATACATGTATTTATATGTATGTATGTATATATATATATATATATATATATATATATATATATMYAWGAGMSAGTCTACAGAGATATACAAAATTATGTTGTATGTAAGGAAATAGTCATGCCCACAAGTGGATGATATATGACACATATTTTCCTTGCTCATTCTTTTTCTATATTGTACATTTCGCAATAAACGTGTTACCATTATAGTCAGAGTTGTTTTTCCAAGGAAGTAAAATCAGGAGCATCAGCCGAACTCAGACGCAAGAGCAGATGAGCAACGCTGGCTCCCTCCCTCTGATTGGCACCCACCTCTACCATATTGCAATGGGTTCTTTTTAGAAAAGAAATCTTGATTGTATGTGTATTAGTGCTTGCCTGCATGTATGTATGTGCACCACACATGTGCTGAAACCTCTGGAGGTCAGAAGAGGGCCACCTGAGTTGGAGTTACAGATAGTTGTGAGCCACAGTGTGGGTCCTGGGAATCAAAGCCAGGTCATCTGCAAGAACAGCATGTGTTCTTAGCCACTGAGCCATCTCTCCAGCTCCGTGCACCAGACTCTTGAGCATACCTGAACACCTCTTGGTGTTCTGTACCACCTCTCCTGCTCCCTAGCAGTACCACATAAACCAGAAATGGTGGCACATACCTGTAAGGCTGGCATTTGAGAGGTGCAGGCAGGAGAATCATAGATTGAAGGCCGTCCTCTACTATATAGCGAGTCTGAGGCCAGGATAGAGTCAAGCTTTCAAAAGCTGAAAGGAAGGAGAGAAGGAGAGAGGGAGGGAAGGAAAGTGGGAGGGAGAGACGGAAAGTCTTTTTTAAAGATTGATTTATTTATTATATGTAAGTACACTGTAGCTGTCTTCAGACACCCCAGAAGAGGGCATCAGATCTCATTAAGGATGTTTGTGAGCCACCGTGTGGTTTTGCTGGGATTTAAACTCAGGACCTCTGGAAGAGCAGTCAGTGCTCTTAACCCCTGAGCTATCTCTCCAGCCCAGAAAAGGAAAGTCTTAACTGAAAAAGAAGAAACCTGCAGGAGGGAAAAGGAAAGGGGGTGCTACTCAAGAAGCAAGAGAAAAATATTAGTGGGAAGACACCAGGTCCTAGATGAGGCCAGCCCAGCACACAGCAACAATCCATTGGGTTTGGGATCAGGAGCCAGAACCCACTCCTCTAAGCAACATGGTCCTCCCCAAGGTGACAGAGCACACAAGCCTCAGGTCTGTGCAGGCATGGAGCTGGAATGATATGATGTTTGGGGAAGGCGTTGGAGAGTGATCTGTCTTAAATCTCTCTATGAGACCAACTTTGAGTCATCCTAAACAGGCCACTCCCTACCGTCCTCCCCGCCCCCAATCACAGTACTCTCTGTCTCTGTCCCCACCCTATCTCCCCTGCTTTTGATAGATCTTCACTTTCTACCATGCCCCTAAAGCCTCTACTATGTCCCTGCCCATCTTCAGAGTATGGGCCGGCTGCAGGAACAAAAATCTCCATTTTAGTGAGTTCATGAACACACTCAGCACTGGGACCCAGTAAGTATATGGTAAATATTTATTGGGTAAAAAGAAATACTGCCTGACTAATGACAATGTGAGATTCCTGGGAGTTGCCTGGGAATGCAACTTATGGTCCCAAGGTTGCCTGCCCATTTGGAAAACTCCCAGATGCTTTAAGAGATAGCCCCCTGCTCCCCTTAGTAGCAGAATCGAATGAGAATAAATATCTTTCTTTTCCATAAGCTGCTGCTGCAGCTCCTCCCCCAACCCCCACATGCACTTGATTTGAAAGATCTAATATAAAGCCCCTGGGATGACCCAGGGATGCTAACCAGACAGCACCCTTGGCCCCTGTTATCCCTCTAACAAAAAGGAAGGACCTGAAGGGCGAGATCCATTCCAATCTCTGTCCCCAAAGCAGGGTGCAAATCTGAGGCATACCTCCTCTCACCCGCCACAGCACTCCACTACCGCTCAGATGGAAAGCAGGGCTCCCATGGTTTTTCCCCCTGGTTGGGTCACAAAAACTGTTCTTCATCAAACTATAGCAGGGCAGCCATGTGCTTTTTATAAAACTGATTAGAGGCCAGATGAAAGAAGCTGATGAGGTCAAACTGTGTTTCCAGCTCTCTCGATGTTGTAGGTGGGGGAAATGCTTTGTATTACATTCATTAAGAGTTCACCACTGCTTGATAAGAATCTTGAGAAAGGGCATGCATGTTGCTAAATTAGCTCTAAAAGGGGCAAGCTAAAGTAAAATAAATCAGAGTTAAACATGAGCTCAGGTTACCTACGCCAGAACTGCAGGAAGGAGTGGGCTGCTAGGGCGTGTTTGAAAGGAGTCTGGCCAGGGGTAGTCACAGCGAGGGCAGGAATGGGCCTCAACCCCTTCCCTGATTACAGCCAGAAGACCACATTTTCTTTCACAAGATATTTTGCAAGCCAGGTAGGCCTTCCATGGTGTTTTGTAAATTATAAGCCTCCTTGGGGATTTTCAAACCCCAACTAGTCATTTTCCATCATTACTAAATTGGAACCTCGAGTGTTGACTCAACACACACCAAAGAACAATAGAACAATGAGCCTCTGCTTCACTCCGGGCATAAGACATGACACCCACCTCTAGAAATGCATCAAAACACACAAGACACACACTGTCTAATAGTGTCTGAAATCTCCCATTCCTACCTACCCTCAAGACATCCACTATTAGCAAAGGTTTTGGTACCAACTTTCCACGTTCTCCCATACGTTAATATAGGGAGTAAATGCCATGAAGACCCAATACCATGCACCCTAAGGCAGAGATATTTTTTTCATGGAATAATGTTTACTTAAATATTGGTTTGATTAAATATTCACCTGTAAGAGTGCTCGTTGAAGAGGCTGGGGAGAGGACACAGTAAGTACAATGCTTGCCCCTGAAACATAAAGAGTGGACTTTGGATGCCCAGCATCCAGGTTAAAAATCCAGGTGTGGTGTGGCAATATGGACCTGAAGTCACAGCAGTGGAGGGGTGGACACACAGGAGAGCTCTAGAGTTCACTGACCACCACTCTTCCTGATTAGCAAGCTCCATATTCAGTGTGAGACTGTCTTAAAAAATAAGATGGTAATTAGTCAAGGTAGACACATACATTGACCTCTGGTCTCCACAAGCAAATACACACGTATGCTTACACACCTACACACACATGTGCACACCCACTCACAGGCATATAACACTCACACTCACACGCACAGGCACGGAGCACGTTCTTTCATCTTCATCCTGCTGGGTATGGGATCTGGGCTTCATTCATGCTAGCAAGGACTCTATCATGAACCACCCCCACCCGCTTGCAAGAGCATCTTAATGGCTGAACCTCTAGAATTATCCTCCCTGTATTTTCCTTCATCGCTCAGCTAAAGAATTGCTTCTTTTCAGCCATGCTTGGTGGTCACACTGACTCAAGAGGCCACAGAAAAAGGATTAAAAATTTAAGTTCTGCCTGGGCTACAGAGTGAGTTCAAGACCAGCCTGGGTAACTTAGCGAAACTGATAGAAGGCTGGGGTTGTCTGATACCTGTGGAATGTCTGGTAGAGCATTTGAGAGATATCAGATCAATTCCCAGTGCTTGAAAAAGAAACGGCCTCATTTCTTTTTAAGCTGCTTCCAGAGCTAGAGGAAGCCTTTATGAAGCTCTACAGAAAACACGGAGAGCTGAGGCTCTCAACGGCTTTCAGAAAAGGGAGGAAAACCCCCATCTCCACTTGAAAGAAAGAGAGGGGGAAGATGGCTTCCTCTGTACAGCCAGGAGGGACAGGGATGGGTAAGTCTGGAGGCAGTCGGCAGGATGTTGACCCACAACACCCTGAGTTTAAGCTGATGAGAGTGGAGAACCGACAAAGAAACACAATGGAAATTTCCAAAAGATAGACTCTATTTCCTTTCTCTACCTTTTCCTCTTCCAAACAACCAAACAGTTCTAAACCTCCCAGCCCCTGGCTTTGGTAGCATTCCCCCTCGAATGATCTGTAGCTGTCAAAGTCCCCCATGTTTCCATAAGATGAGATGCCAGCGACCATCTTCCTGGGCACCCAGCAGTGACTCAAAAAAAAAAAAAAAAAAAAAAAAAAAAACATGTAACTCTGAAGAGCTGGGCAAATGCAGACTAAAACCACATGAGAGGATGATGGCATGCTAAAAAAACAAACAGTCCTCGGAGAGAGAGACTGGGACAGGAGAGAGGGCCCACTGATGCTTCTTCCACTGTGTGCCTTTCTCAACGATCTGACTTCTAGGAAAACTCCATCTGCAGAAATGCCTTCTACTAACAGAGTTGCTTTCAAAAGACATCTCACCCAAGGCAGCGGGAGAGGGGACACAACAACAGCCAGACAGCTGGCGACTCAGTCAGTAAAGTCCTTGCCATGCAGACATGAAGACCTGAGCTCAGTCCCCAGAACCTGCAGTAAAAAGCCAGGCAGGACAGCCTGTGCACATAATCTCAGCCCTAGGCAGGTGGAGGCAGGAGGATCTCTGGGGATGGCTTGTCAGTCTAGCTGAATTGGAAAGTTCCAGGTAAAAGTGAAAGATCCTGTTTAAAAGAAGAAAGAAGAGAAGAAGGAGGGAAAAGAGAGAGTAGGAGGAAGAGGAGAAGAGGAGGCAGAGGAGTAAAGAAGGAAGAGGAGAAGGGGTAAGAGGAGGAGGAGAAGGAAGAGAGAAGAGGAAGAGGAGAAATAGGAGAAGGAAGAAGACGAAAAGAAGAGGAGGAAGAAGAGGAAGGTGAAGAGGAGGAAAAGGAGGAAGAGGGAGAGGAGAAGGAAGAGAACAATGTCCTAAAGAATAGTATTAAAAGTTGATCTCACCTCTAAATGTATGTGCCCCCCAACATGCACACACACACACAACATGCAACCAACACAACTAAGATGCAGGGCTCACTCCCAGTAGTAAAGTAGCTTTGAAGAAAGATAGCGAAGAGACCTGTGAGAGCATTCCCCACGGAGAGCCAATATGGCCCAACAAGTTCCACTGAGGGTCACAGCCCTATAAGGGGTATGCAGAGGTAGCAGGTGTAAAACCAAGGTTAGAGCATTAACAGGTCTGAGCCAGCATCCTCTAACCTAAGCCTACATAAAGACTCTCCCTTATAGGCTGTGTGCCAAGAGGAAACTCAGAATAAGTGAAAACAGCCCAAATTACCTTCAGTGAGAATAGAAAAGGAAACATGGTATTTAAACACACTACAAAACTCTTCAGTCATTTAAAAACATAAAAAGGGAAAAGAAAAAGAGGTGATTGCGACACAAGGTACAACATGGAAGAGCCTTTGGAGTATGGTGCTTTTGAAAAAAGTTGACAGAAAAGGACAAATAGTCCATGATCCCATTTTATATACGAGCACCTGCAATATCTCATTTATAGAAACAGAGACAAAATGGTGGCCTCTGGGGTCCATAGTGGAGCACATAGAAAGTATGTGTTCTATATTCTTTACTGTCACTATAATAAAATGTCTCACAAAAGCAACTTAAGAGAGAAAGGGTTGTTTGGGGCTCACGGTTAGAGGGAGGGATTACCACTACACACCTACTAGAATGGAACCAGTAACACTGGAAAAAAAAATATAGAACAGCCAGAACTCTCATACACTGTGGTGGGGGAGGGCATGGGTGGGGGAGAGAAAGGAAGGAGATAGGGGGAAGAGAAGGGAGAGGGAATACAGAAGGGGAAAAGGGAAGGAGGGAGGGAGGGAGGCAGAGAGGGGGGATGAAGGCAGAGGGAGAGATTGAGGGAGGGATGGAGGGAAGGAAGCAGAGAGGGAGGGAAGGAGGGAGGAAGGGAAGGAAGGAAAGAGGGGAGAAAGGAAATGTCTTCTCTCTGGAAGGGAGTCTATAAGTTTCTTATGAGTTCACATACATGAAATATGTGTGTGACCAATTAAACTCCTTGGTATTTACTCTTAGAAACAAAAAGTGTATTTTCATACAAAAACGAGTATGCCTGTGCCTAGCATCAAGAACTACAAACAACCCCAAATGGGTTATAAACTGTGCTAGCTCCCCAACAGGTGGCAAACAGACATGAAAGTGGAGACACAGGTGGACATGAAACCCAGTGTGGATCGCTACGGCCCGGTGCTGAGTGAAGGAAGCCCACTCCAGATGTATGTCACACACACCCCTTGACTCATGTATCTCCAGTTCTCCAAAAGACAAAGTGTTAGCGGCATCAGTGTTTGCCGGCACTAGGGGTGGGTGACAGGATGCCAAAGAATGGTCTGTGAGCAGGAAACAGGGTTGGGGTTAAAGGGGTTCTTCTGAATCCCAATGGGCAGGCTTGCTGTAAGAGCCATGTGGGGCTGTAGAGAGAGCTATAGAGCTGGCTTAGCCAATAAAGCATCTGCCCACAAGCGTGATACTTGAGTGCAATTTCGGGCCCCATGTGGTAAAAGGGAAAGAACCAACTACACACATTGTTCTGTGACATTCACATGCCATGAGACAGGTATACATGCATACACACACACACACACACACACACACACACACACACACACACACACACACACGAATAAGTAAGCAAACATAATTTTCTTAAAAAAAAAATTCTTTTGTTTGGGTTTCAAGACAAGGTTTCTCTGTGCAGCATGGCTGTCCTGGAACTCTCTCTATAGACCAGGCTGGCCTCGAACTCATAGAAATCCACTTGTCTCTGCCTCCTGAATGCTGGGATTTAAAGGTATGTGCCACCACCATCTGGCTTTATTTTAACATTTTAAAAAACCTATACAATGTCTTAAAACTCATACAGCTAGACGCCCACAAAAAGACAGAACACAATTTCTCTGTGTGTTCATTGGAAAGCAACTTGTAGAGGAACAAGCACCTCTGTCTTTAAATGAATGAATGATCCACCCAACCACTGAGACCATCTGCAGCTCAGCTGCCCCAAACGTTTTCTGTGGCTTTGATATTCACCAGACTTCAAAATATTCTTATGGCTGCATCCACAACAATCTAAGACATACTGCTGCTATTCTGGATTCTGAAGGGCTTCAATAGCCAAGAGCCATGTCAGCAAAACTATGTTGTGTGAACTGACAATGAATTCCAGGTGTTGTTCTCAGAACCTTATACCACACCATTAGTAAACTAGAGCATGAAATGCTCTTTATCCAAAGTATATCTGAACTATCTCAGGGCAGGGGGTGGGGGTGCTTAAAGATGTAGCTCAGCTGACAGAGAGTGGGTTATCTATCGTATACAGGGCCCAGGGTTAGATCCGCAATATTGTATTAAACCTGGCACAGTGTTCCAGGACTGCAATCCACTTGGGAGGTGCTAGCAGAAGGATCAGAAGTTTAGGACATCCTCAGCTACTTAGCAAGTCCAGGGCCATCCTGAGATATGAGACTCTATCCCCGAAAGAGAAGGGATAAGTGAGGTAGTTGTAATGGCCTCTTTTACATGGTTATAATAAAATACCTGAGGAAAAGCAAGTTAAGGAAGGAAAGATTTATTTTAGTTTTTTCATTCCAGAGAGATGGAGTCCATTGTGACAGGAAAGACATTGCATGTGGCACGGCAGCACCGGCGGAAAGCCAGTTGATCACGTTTTCCTGCACACACAGGAAGAAGAGAAGGAGAGAAAGTGGAGAGGAAGGGAAGAAGAAAGAGGAGAGAGGGAGGAAGAGACCCACCCTGAGATGAACTTCCTCCAGCAAGGCTCCACCTCCTAAAGATTCCATAATATCCTCAAAGAGCGCCCCCAACTGGGAACCAAGCAGTCAAATACCTCAGCCTAAGGGACACATTCTCATTTAACCCATCACAGTCAGCGAAGTACTTAGCCCTCGAGCACTTCAACACCTGAACTGGGTCTACGAACTCACGCTAAAACACAAAACAGAACAAAGCACACTAGGAATAACAGCGCACACCTGTAATCCCAGTGTTAGCGGGAAGCGAGAAGAGAAACCACAGTCTAGCTGCCTGGTGAGCTCCAGATTGAAAGACCCTGTCGTCACAAGAATAAGGCTCTTGATTCTGCGCACTGAGCCTGCATGGGACAGGTCCTCTCAAATGTCAATCATGAGTGAGGGAGGGGCTTGTGGGCTCCACAGGCCACTGGTGGACTTTAGGAGAGAAGCCACTATCTTCAGCTGTGAAAATGATGGTGACCACACAGGTGGCCCTGGGCCAACCCAGAAGGGGCACAGATAAAACCAAAAGGCGTGATGTGGGTAAGAGATTATCAGGGGAGGAGCAATAGAATGCATTATATACTTGTGCTAAATCGCCAAATAACAAAATTAATAATAAATAAGCAGTAAGTGGAGAGCAACTGATAGAGGCATCCAATGTTGACTACTGGCCTCCGCGCAGTCTTGCACACATGTGCACATTGGAAAATAAACGAAAACAAAGATCTTCCTTATATCTATAATGGAAAAAGTCAAAGAACGAACAGAAGCCCGGATGTTACTCAGAACACCAGCTTCCCCACATGCTAGCTGTAAACCGGCCTTTCACCGCGGAAGGAATCCTCCTAGGTGCCTAAATGAGAGTGACAGATAACAGATAGTTCTTCAACTCCTGCTAAAACTTCCACTCAAAGCCGCAATTTCTTTTCTTCCTTCTTTAAAACTTCAGTGCAGACGCAGCCCAGGAGGCCGTTCTTTCTCATTTCACTGTCTGTTGGCAGTCCTTTGCTGAGCGCTCTGCACAAGCGCACGTTGTATATTCAAGGGCAATTAAGTTGCTAATAGCTCTCTCCAAAGTCGCCTGCTGCAGATGATGATATATTGTGGAGCATCTGATGCCAGAGACGTAACTGGGGAAAGGAGGCTGCGTTTTTGCTTAACTTGTTAATAAAAGAACCCTGCGTGGCTGAAGTAAAGAGCCAAAGTTTTGTACTAAGTGCTTCGTGTTGAACTTGACGTACAATTAAGCGTTGCCATGCCAACTGGCTTACGACGCACCTGGGGAAAGAGACGAGACCAACATATTTTTTTTCCCACTTAGCCCTTCCAAATATTCTGCCTCTCTCCCTGCAAATTCCATGTGAAACACTTCCGCGAGATAAGACGCCCTCCTTACACCAGATAGAAATGTTTTAGCTCATTAAATCTCTTCTTCTAGAATACTAATTCTGTGCTTGACTGGTGCTTTATTACAGATAAGAGAATAATTCAAAATTAAAAGACGTGAAATGGAGCCTTTAAGTTATCACTCAAGCCATTTGAGGAGGGGAAAAAATCCTCTTATCTAAAGGGATTTTTTAAAAAATAATAAAATGGACACAAACATTTGTTCTAAGTTCTGAGAGCCCTATTTTACCCCATTTTCTGAACAACACTTAATGTGTAATATAAATAGCTTTTCAGGTCCTTGAAGCTGCCAATTCTAAGACAAGAAAGTTTCCTGGCTGCCTTTCTCAGTGCCTGGCTCAAATCCAGCTGCCTGGCCGGCTCTCCTCAAGACTCGGGGGCTCCCCCTACTGGCCTGAAATCATAGTGCCTCAGTGGGCTCAGACTGGGTAGGTAGGAGGAGCCTTGGTCATAGGAGTACCCGGACAGAGAAGGAGGGGGTTGATTGGAGAACGGTCGGTCGGAGGGAAGAGGGCTTATGGGACTTATGGGGCGGGGAACCCGGAAAGGGAAAATCATTTGGAATGTAAACAAAGAATATAGAAAAAAAAATTTTTTAAAAGAAAAAAGAAAAAAAATCTGTACTGTTCAAGCGGAACTTTTCAGCCCCCCTTAGTCTTGGTGATTACTCATTAGGTAAAGTTTAATGTAAACTTTTGTTCCTAAAAAAATTTCCAAGGAGCCGGTCAGTGGTCGCGCACGCCTTTAATCCCAGCACTTGGGAGGCAGAGGCAGGTGGATTTCTGAGTTCGAGGCCAGCCTGGTCTACAGAGTGAGTTCCAAGACAGCCAGGGCTACACAGAGAAACCCTGTCTCAAAAAAATAAATAAAAAAAAAAAAGTTCCAAGGTACTTTGGTGAGACTAGCTTAATAGACCAACATTGGAAGCAAATATTACCCAAGGCTGGCAAAAGGTCCCCAAAATATTCTCATCCCAGGACTCTCTTCTCTACTCTCCAGTGTCTTCTCCTATCAAGCTTGTCCCTGAAGCTACTGCCATCAAAATCTGTGCTCACAGGCTGGAGGAATCCAATAAAACTGATCATTTTAAGCAGCAGTCGAAATGGAGAACAAAAGGTTTTCTCT
Source organism: Apodemus speciosus (assembly GCA_002335545.1). Classification (NCBI taxonomy): domain Eukaryota; kingdom Metazoa; phylum Chordata; class Mammalia; order Rodentia; family Muridae; genus Apodemus; species Apodemus speciosus. Next base: position 28,630 of record BDUI01018970.1, read on the forward strand.
TCTGATATTTCCAAAATCCACCCTCCGTGTACACACACACACACACACACACACACACACACACACACACACACACACACTGAAACTGAACTGTTCTGATAGGAGTGGGCGGCTGTGTCCCCCAAGGCCAGCCTGGGTTATGGGGCGGATCGCAAGGGGCCAGTCCTTGGCCTGCAGCGGAAGCTCGAGCTGCGGGGCACATTTTCTTTGTCCTCTAACATTATGCAAATAAGCAAATCAAATTAAGTACCTGAGAATTTTTTTTTTAATTAAGGGTTTTGATTAGACGCGGATCTGTTGTAGGCAGAGGGAGAAATTTTATTCCAAAACCCCAGACACCCAGGCTTTCCTGCAGGTCTTCAATCAGGGCACATCTCCCAGAATTGTGGGGGTGTTCATCACTTGATTCTCAAGTGGGGAGGCACGTGGGACAAGAACTGAGCCCGGGAAAGGCAGAAGCAGGGAGTGGGGGTGAGAGGTGGGAGGGAGGTCTAGAACTTCATAAAAATCAACCATCTGCAGCTGCTCAGTTCCCTCACACTTTAAAAAAAAAAGAGCAAGGGAAAGAAAGGAAGGAAAATCTACAGTCCCTATTTGTCGAAAAGTGTTTTGCTTGGTGTTGTGAAGCAGAATTTGAGTGTTACAAGCTTCTAGCTGGACTGGGGGAGGAGAGCTGAGATGGGGCACAGGACTGCTTTGTCAGGAAGCAGTTTTACCAGCTCCTGTTCCTGGGGGTTTAGTTCCCACAGGGGAAGGCAGGCAGAAGTCACAGGCCCTGAGGAAGATTTTTGTCCTGCCCTAATCTTCTACACACAAGCCAATCTATTTTGTTGTTGTGTTTTCTCATTTGTTTTCTGGAAGAAGAGTTTCCTGAGTGTACTGTCAGGGGTCATCGGGGTGAGAGTTGATTAGAGCATTGCCTGCAGCCCAAGCTTGTGCAAGTAACAGATGTCAGCTTGGGTCACACATGTCCTGGGTTCCATGGCRGGTGTCTCACACACCATCATACTTGGTTTGCATAAAACTATGTGGAAGAGGTACTCTAAAAAGATTTTTTTTTAATGTTTGTGAATGCTGTCACTGTCTTCAGACACACCAGAAGAGGGCATCAGATGCCATTACAGATGGTTGTAAGCCACCGTATGGCTGCTATAAATTAAACTCAGAACCTCTGGAAGAACAGTCAGTACGCTATAACTACCGAGCCATCTCTCCAGTCCAGAAGAGGTGCTCTTAAGTTCACGCCCATTCGACAGATGGAGAAACTGAGGCATAAGAGGTGAGCAGCTTAGATTCAAACCTGGTGCTAGACATTGCCTGGCACATGGCAGGTGTGCAATACACACTTGATGAGACTACAGGGCTGAGGGGAGGGCAGAGAGCATGAGGCTGAGCTCATCTGAGCAATAATAATTAGGCAACACTACTGGATAGATTCAAGGTGAGACAGGAGCATGGAAGAACAACAGAAGCTTAGATCCTCCAGGTGCAGGCTGAACAAGTCATGTGACTTGAGGCAGCCAGTCTCCTGGTGTCTCCAAGAGACTGGGTAGGGGCTCTATCTCTAGGAGTCAGGACATCAGAGACAAGATGACTGTCAGAGACAAGTCAGCGTGTTAGGAAAAGCTACTGCCCAGGCGCAGARCCCAGCGGACGCCTAGGCGGTTGGAGACTGGTYTGGCACCCTTCTCCTACCCCATGAGCCACAGTAGGATGGGGACTGGAAATTGCACTGTTCTCTCACCCCACTCAGAAAGGACAGCACCTTTGCATTCATACCATTGCAGATCAATACCATTGCGTTCTTTACCTTATTGGAAAACATAGACCTCAATGTAAATGAAATACAAGTGAGTTATGACTATACCAAAAGACACTCAACCTTCCTAATAATGATAAATTAAAATAACGTTATGTCATTTTGCCTACCCAACAGCCAAAGATCCAAGATCCACAGAGTACAGTCCTAAGAAGGGTCTGTCTACATCGTTGACAAACATACAAGCTGGCACAAATATGTAAGAGGGTAACTTGCCAACATGTG
>BDUI01018987.1:8924-27953 GCA_002335545.1 Apodemus speciosus
AAAAGACAGCCCCTTTGCCTTCCAAAGCCATCTTCCAAACATAAATGCTGAAGCTAGTGTGTTTAAAAAAAAAAAAAGGCATCACATTACACCAGAGCCCCGCCTCCTTTTCTCCATGGTATCATTTGAAGTCTGCTTTTTAAAACAGAAGTTGAACAAATGAATCCTTCTGTCCTCACTTTCAGTTGTCAGCAGTGTTTCAGCGTGAGATGAAATGAATTGCCAAGCCCTTTCATCTTCTATAATCAGCTCTGCACAGCTGAGTACACCCACAGCCCTGCCGCCGCCTCTGCCAGCACGTAGTCTATGCYGAGCATTAAGTCTTTGTTAGCACCACATTTCCAGTGCTCTACCGGGGACAGGGTTGACTTGGGTTCCTTCCTTCCTTTCTTGCTCCTACGAGTAGAGTCTTCCACCTCCCACCCCTGTGTGTACATCTAAAGGATTTGATTTCCTGTAGAAAACAAGTGTTTATGGGATAACATTATAAAAGATTGTATGCCTTGTGTGTGGGTCTCCATGCCTGTGTTGCAATCATTATTGCCTCAGTCAGAGACATGTCCACCARATCTTTCAGTTGGTAACTGAAGTCACAAGCCACACCCCTTTCATGGTGGTGCACTTGTTATAAATGAAGAAAGCAAGTTGGGGGTATCTACAGAGGTTTACACCACTTCAATCCATAACATATACCACCTAGTGCAGAAGTCTTGATTCTGTTAGAGGACAGAGGCAGAGCATGCTCTGTTGACATAGAGCAGCAAAGCCTGCTGGTTAGTGCAGAGTTCTGTTGTTAACCATTCTACCACAACCACTGAGCTCCCTCCAGACTAGTTCTCAATTGCTCCTTCTGCATATTATGGCTATCATTYTCTCCTCTTTCTTATCAGCCTCTTCTGTCTCCTCACACCCATACTCCAAATCCTCATGACCGCAAGGGCTTGCTGAGGAGGTGCTAAATGGCGAACMTTGTTCAGTCCRTCTTACATGTACTAACTCAATAATTTCACGCAAAATCGATTTTTAAATAAAGTACAATTTATTGTTGCCAGGTAGCCCAGGATATACTTGAACTGACAATCCCATCTCCTGGATGCTGGGGTTACAGAGATGTATCACTGTGTCTGGCTTCAGTGAGTCATTATCTCTATTTCCCAGATAGAGAAATCAAAGCCGATTGGTGAGCTCTGGGAACCAAGTCTTCGATATCCTCACCAGAGTGCGCTCTCCAGGTAAGAAGGTGCATCTCACACAGTCTTCTCCATGGAGAAGTTAGTTCAGCACTGGACACGTGTCACAAGAGAAGGAAGTAGGGGCAAGCAGGAGGCACATGGTAAGACTTCTAAGATGTCAGGGAGACAGTGTTCCTATGATTGACACAAGTGGAGCTCTGGTGACATTGAGTTCAGAATCTAATYCTGCCCCAGAATCCAATTTACCTCAATAGTTTTAAAAGTTATTATTGTTTTATCCTATATGTATATGGATGTTTTACTTGCACCTATGTCTGTGCACCACATTTGTGCCTACAGAGGCTAGTATAGGGTGACAAGTGTACTGGGACTGGAGCTACGGATAGTTGTAAACCACCGGTGGGTGCTGGTAATTGAACCTGGGTCTTCTGGAAGAACAGCCAGTGCTCTTAACTGTTGAGCCGTCTCTCCCACCCGTTATTATTTTTAATGTAAGCCGATAACTCCTCTTTGTTTACTTAAGCCAGCTATATTTGGATTCATGCCACGGAGAGAGACAAAGTTAGTATTAGAGGGGAAAAGCAAATCTAAACAATTCCAAAGTCCCTCTTCAACCTGTGCCTGCTGTCGGGCAGTATCCAAAGGCAATTATGGTTGTAAAACTGATAGTGTAATTTAGCAAGCCAGTGGCTTTCTAAAAATTAAAAAATAACAGCTTTTCTTTTTAAAGATGAAAAGCTATGTTGGCCTAGAAATGTGTATGGATCTTTTAAATTCGACCATATCAATTCAAATTTCATCTCAAGCAGGAAGGAGCGAGAAATGAATTATTGTTTTCCAGCCACTCTCTGGTGAGAGGGATCAACAATACTCGAAAACCAATTACGACCACAACAGACTAGAGAACGCGATTCCCAGAGCCTGGTCTCCTCTGGAGGGGCTGCTGGCCTTCAGATGAGATGGTATTTCTCTTTAATATGTTATTCAAATTAATCTCTTCTTTAAGACCAAATTCTCCCAATTCAGAAAACAACAAAAATCGCACATCCACACTACACAAATGGTTGGTACAAGTCTAAAGTCTAAAAGATCTATCAGACATCACTTCCTGTTAGCCAGCTGGGATTGTGGGAAGGGTCACATGCGAGTCCCTTGCCTGGCTCGCAGAGCTGCCTCACTTTAAGGAAGAGGATTGGGGTGTTCTCATGCTGAAAGCCGGACACACACTCTTTCAGATCATAGGAAATTAGTGAATTGTCATTAGACATTTCTGTCTGAAGCCTCTTAAAGGACATTTGTGGGAGGTGTTTTCTTTAAGCTTATTTTGTCCTTTGTGATGGAGTGACTTCCCCATTTTTCAGATGAGAACACTGAGGTATAGAGCTATGAACTAACTACATTTCGAAACAAATCTAATTAGGTATTCTGTTTACCTTTGCCCAGTCTGGGGTGTACCTGCTAAATTGTGGGTGCCTGACCTAAAGTTAGTGAATTTATACATGGCCCAGCATGCAAGAAAAGAGACTTTATGTGTGATAAAGAAGTACATTATAACTACAGGCTGTAAGACGCAGCCAGTCAAAACCACCCAATCTCCTGAGGCATCGATTATGCCCAGATAACCTGAGGCTTCAGAGTTAGTTTTGTTCCCAGCATAAATAATAAAATATTTATTATGAAAATGAATGTGTTTATAATGTTTAAGTATTTAGAATGTTTAACACAAGGCTGGCCATCGGTAACTCTGTTCTTCAGCACAGACTTCATGTGCCAGCCTACAGCTTGAAGACCTCCTAAACAGCTAATAACCTCGCTCCCAAGATCTTGGCAGTTTTCAGATTTTTGAAATTATAGCCGAAGACACCATTAATCATTCCTAAATTACGAACTGCTCACTGCTGACCTCAAAGTTGTCTGGCTGATAACATTTGGGAGAAAGAATAAATACGCCCCCAGAAGCTTGCTTATTCTATACACAGCAGGCATGCACTGTACACTTCTGTATGCACTGGACACAGATTGCTGCATACTAAAAATTAAATCAACCATTACTACATGGTATCTCTACATGGGGCTAGATCTAGATAACATGGGAGAAATTGTAAAGCAGACCAAATTAATAGCAGGATTCGATACTGTTACTGAATAGATTGATAATCAACATTTTAAAATACTGTTTATTTTATTTTTAAATATTATATATTGAGAGACAGATTTCTAATTATGCATCCCTAGCAGTAAAATGTGCAGACTGATTGACACTGCAATGAATCTTTATCTTAACATGGGCTTTCCTATCAAAAATATAATAAAATAAAACAAAGTGGGAAATCCTCAAAAACTGTGATGTAGAAAGGCATGGTCACTGCATGGGAAAATGCCCTGAGCTCTCAGGGTGGAGAGGAGGATTGTCATCAAATTCGCCTTTCTCGGACATTTGACTATGCCCACACTGCTGTGCAGTAAGTATCAGCTGGCCTCAGTTTATGCAGAAACTGGGTCGCTCTGATATCTTCTTCTGAGGTTACTTCTATGATTTTTAAAACCAGACTAAATACATGTATTTTCATCTGGCTAAATCTATATTCTTGGAAAATCTCATGACCACTTTTATAACTCCTTTGAATTTAGTAGACTAAACATTACCAATGCCAGTTCCCTGCAAGTTGCTCTGCTCCCTGCTACAAAGACTCAAAAGGTGATCGGACATGGATTTTTCTGACTTGGGAATTTAACCAGGGAGGCAGACACGGGACAGCTCAWTCGTGAAACTTGAACACTCACAAAGGAGGTGGAAAGTCAGTCAGCAACAAGGCTCTGGCGTGGTTGCTCGTGGATATGGCTAGAATGTGTCATGTGTCATAACTGGACAGTTCCAATCCTTGGGACTTTAGGTAYGCATGATCTGATCTATGGAATCCAGGCATATTCCCTCAAACTCACGCATTCTCCTCCCCTGACAGCTTGTAGTGTGATTGATAGTGAGCCAGTAGGTGAAGCAACTCTGAAACTAAAAGAAGGATGAGACAATGAATGTAGTCTTCCTTCTCYTGTGTTAAAGACAGACTCCATTTCTACTCCCACAGTATATTTTAACTCAACAGTATTTTACAAACAGTTCTTGTCTACCTTAACAACTAGGTTATTTCTTACTTAAACMGAGGACTAAGTCTGCATTTAATTCAGGATTTTCAATCCATAACTACTATAAATACCTATTAGACCATTGCAATACTAATTTTATTTCCTACAAATGTGATAAAAAATAAAATGTATTGCAGAGAACTTTGGGCAGATACCTTTGGTTTTCATTACTGCCATTGCCTGGTTGTCTTCACAGTTTCAAGTCTTCTAAGAATCAATAACCTTYGGGAACTTTTCCATTTATCTTATAGAATTATACTTTTTAACTCCTCACATTAAATTATTGAAACAACTGATTTCATGAGAGTTTTATATCTATAATCACTATATTTTCCATTGTAAAGCTTTTCTAATAAATGATTAGTTTATGTCTGGTGTGGTGGCTCCAATCTGCCAGCTTAACATCTGCCATCTTAGAACTTGGGTGGACAACTCCAAGTTCAAGGTCAGATTGGGCTTTATATCAAGTACTCATCCTGGTGAGGCTAAAGGGTGAGACCCTGTCTCAAATAAAACACACACATTATTTATTTTATCATAGAAGTTAATTTTGTTATTGGCACTAAAATAATAATAGTTTAGCTCATTGAAGCTGGTGAGAGCACATCTGAATGCTTTRGTATTCGTGCTTCTAAGTATGACTCTGAAGCCTCAATTTTCCTGGTTGTCTTGGAAGGTAACCTTAAAGTTTTGCCCATAGCTTCATTTGGCACAGCCAAAGATGTGAGAAGCTGCTCTGGGTAGAGTGGTCTGCCACCCAACAGGGTAGCAGTGCTACACAATGTATCTTACTATTCGGGTAGGGTTGCATTGGGTGGAATAGCTACAGTGTTCGAATCTTGATTCTACACAAACATCACTATAATGTGTCTTTTACAACTTCCACACATGGTTCAAGAGGACTGATTAGTACTTAGTGGGAAAAGTTAAACACAGCCCCTCATAATTAATTCATCTTTTAAGCTATTTTTCTATTAAATTAGTATGATCAGAGAAGAACATGATTATTTTTGTAATTCTTAATGTAGTTCTAAATACACAGTTGAGAAAGACACTTATATGCCCACAATTGGCCTGTGACTTGCCCTTTCTGTGACTCTCTGCACCAACCTTTGTAGATTTCCAGCAGATTGTGGACCACACTTTCAAGATTCACATTTCCTAGCTGTCTTTGAATTATGGCAGCGTGCCTAGAAGCTGGTACTTCACAACCACAGAAATGTATCTGCTTGCAATCTCACAAGTGAAAATATCTCAGGCAGCCAGTTTCCACTTCACTGCCTGGCACTGGAGGAAAGTTTCCCATCCACGCTGGAGACCTGCATTCAAAGACAGAAGCTACTTCATTCCACAGTGTGTGCGTGAACACTCACATTCATTCCACTTACCTAAAAATAACAGAAGAATGCAGGGTGATGTGGGCTCCTGGCAGCATGTCCTTTGTTGACACTCGGTCTTGGTTGTNGAGGACTAAGTCTGCATTTAATTCAGGATTTTCAATCCATAACTACTATAAATACCTATTAGACCATTGCAATACTAATTTTATTTCCTACAAATGTGATAAAAAATAAAATGTATTGCAGAGAACTTTGGGCAGATACCTTTGGTTTTCATTACTGCCATTGCCTGGTTGTCTTCACAGTTTCAAGTCTTCTAAGAATCAATAACCTTYGGGAACTTTTCCATTTATCTTATAGAATTATACTTTTTAACTCCTCACATTAAATTATTGAAACAACTGATTTCATGAGAGTTTTATATCTATAATCACTATATTTTCCATTGTAAAGCTTTTCTAATAAATGATTAGTTTATGTCTGGTGTGGTGGCTCCAATCTGCCAGCTTAACATCTGCCATCTTAGAACTTGGGTGGACAACTCCAAGTTCAAGGTCAGATTGGGCTTTATATCAAGTACTCATCCTGGTGAGGCTAAAGGGTGAGACCCTGTCTCAAATAAAACACACACATTATTTATTTTATCATAGAAGTTAATTTTGTTATTGGCACTAAAATAATAATAGTTTAGCTCATTGAAGCTGGTGAGAGCACATCTGAATGCTTTRGTATTCGTGCTTCTAAGTATGACTCTGAAGCCTCAATTTTCCTGGTTGTCTTGGAAGGTAACCTTAAAGTTTTGCCCATAGCTTCATTTGGCACAGCCAAAGATGTGAGAAGCTGCTCTGGGTAGAGTGGTCTGCCACCCAACAGGGTAGCAGTGCTACACAATGTATCTTACTATTCGGGTAGGGTTGCATTGGGTGGAATAGCTACAGTGTTCGAATCTTGATTCTACACAAACATCACTATAATGTGTCTTTTACAACTTCCACACATGGTTCAAGAGGACTGATTAGTACTTAGTGGGAAAAGTTAAACACAGCCCCTCATAATTAATTCATCTTTTAAGCTATTTTTCTATTAAATTAGTATGATCAGAGAAGAACATGATTATTTTTGTAATTCTTAATGTAGTTCTAAATACACAGTTGAGAAAGACACTTATATGCCCACAATTGGCCTGTGACTTGCCCTTTCTGTGACTCTCTGCACCAACCTTTGTAGATTTCCAGCAGATTGTGGACCACACTTTCAAGATTCACATTTCCTAGCTGTCTTTGAATTATGGCAGCGTGCCTAGAAGCTGGTACTTCACAACCACAGAAATGTATCTGCTTGCAATCTCACAAGTGAAAATATCTCAGGCAGCCAGTTTCCACTTCACTGCCTGGCACTGGAGGAAAGTTTCCCATCCACGCTGGAGACCTGCATTCAAAGACAGAAGCTACTTCATTCCACAGTGTGTGCGTGAACACTCACATTCATTCCACTTACCTAAAAATAACAGAAGAATGCAGGGTGATGTGGGCTCCTGGCAGCATGTCCTTTGTTGACACTCGGTCTTGGTTGTKCCCACCAGTCTGTCTGGAGTCCTTGGAGATATTTTTAAGAGCCTTTGCAGATTGTAATATAATTAGAAGTCTAAAAACAAGGAGTGCTGAAGAAAATAACACTGAACTGGTTGAACATAACCAAAGCTGTATTTGTTCAAAATTAAAGCAACTGAGTAAGAGAGCAAATGTATAAAACATTGGAAATTTATAGTTATTTAGTGCATTTCACTGTAATGTTCTTCTAAAAATCTTTTTTTTTTTAAAAATAGCCATCTGGGGTGGTGGATATAAAGTCAACTGCACAAATTAATAATTTGATGAAATACAACACAAGTGTATACAACTGTCACAAAGTCATGCACATACCCACCATCTCCACAAGTCACCTTGTAGGGGGTGGGGGGGATGGAGTGCTTGCTATGTCCCCCTCTGCGTTATGTCCCCCTCTTCTCTGCTTTTCCAGCAGCCAGCAACCTGCTTTCTGTCTGAACACTTGAGTCTATATTTCCTAAAATGCTGTATAATAGAACAAAACGCATGGACCTTTTTGGGAACAGGCTTGGCTTCTTTCACTCAGCACAATACTTTGTGATTTATGTGTATTACCTATCACTGAACATAAGAGCGGGCTAAAGTCCCCCATCTAAATGCTATGCCACTCTTAGTAAGGGCCGTATGTTTACATTGGAATAATCCATGCATATTCATCTTACTTAAGCAACAATTAGCTTCAGGACCTTCAAATGACGTGAGAAGACCGTATCCATTTCCAGTTCCTTCACTGGTTGAGCTATCTATTGCCATCAGCACTGTTTCCCTGCACCTACCTACAGATATCTCCTGAACGATGATTCAGGGAGGCAGGTGTAAAGGCATTCAACCTTTAAAACTCTATTTCACCCATATTCTGTCAGTGTTTCTTCTTGAGTGGTTATATACTTAGTTATTTGTACATACCATTCCTATTTTGACCATGTAGCTTGCAAATATTGTCTCACACTTTTTAGCTTTTGTTCCAAAATATCTCTGTGTACTTAGCACTGTTTGTGAACCATTTCAAATTCTAAAAATGAACTATGAATCATGCTTTTAGTTGTAAGTTTTAAAACTCTTTACCTAGGTATAAATCAAGAACATTTTTTTACAGTTCTTTTCTAAAAGTTTAATCACTTTCCATGTTATATTTCATCTAATTTTTGAATGATCTGTGAGATGTAGACTGATCACTCTTTGTACTTTCCTTGTGGAAACCTTACCACCCTGGCACCATGCTGGAAAGTCTATTCTCTGCAGAATAACTTTTGTACGTTTTTTTTGTTTTGTTTGTTTGTTTGTTTGTTTGTTTTAAGATCAGATGTGGAAATTTATGTAAGCTTATTTATGGATTATTTTTTTTCCTGATTAGGATTATTTTTCATTTTTATTGGTTATTTAATTTATTTACATTTCTTTTTTATTTTCTATATTCTTTGTTTACATTTCAAATGATTTCCCCTTTCCTGTTTCCCCCCTCCCAATAAGTTCCATAAGCCCTCTTCCCTCTGCCCATTCCCCAATCATCCCCCTCCCCTTTCTCTATCCTGATACTCCCCTACAATGCTGCATGAAACCTTTCCAGGACCAGGGCCCTCTCCTTCTTCCTTCTTGGGAATCATTTGATATGTTAATTGTGTCTTGAGTATTCAGAGCTTCTGGGCTAATTAATATCTACTTATCAGTGAGTGCGTACCATGTGTATTCTTTTGTGATTGGGTTACCTCACTTAGGATGATATTTTCCAGTTCCAACCATTTGCCTAAAAATATCATGAATTCATTGTTTTTAATTGCTGAGTATTTATGGATTCTTATTATGGATTCTACTCATTGGCCTACTATAACTATCTCTCTCTTGACAAATACCATTTAATTGTCATTGCTATAGTGATATAAGAAATCAAGAAGAATCCTGTGTGCTTTATTCTGTTTTTTAATGGTTATAGCCATTATAAATAATTTGCTTCTCTCTATGAATCATAATACCTTTTCTGTATCTATACAAAATGTTACCTGATTTTTTACAATCTCTTTTTTAATTAGATATTTGCTTTATTTACATTTCAAATGTTAACCCCTTTCCACGTTACCCCTCTGAAAACCTCCTATCCCATCTCCCTCCCCCACCCCGCCCCCCAATTTCCTGTCTTGCATTCCTCTATTCTGGGGAATCGAGCCTTCACAAGACCTCTCCTCTCACTGACGTCTGAAAAGATCATCTTCTGCTACATATGTACCTGGAGCCATGGGTCCCTCCATGTGTACACTTTGGTTGATGGTTTTGTCCCTGGGAGCTCTGGGGGGTACTGGTTGGTCCATATTATTGTTCCTCCTGCAGAGCTGCAAACCTCTTCAGCTCCTTGGGTTCTCTCTCTACCTGCTTCATTGGGGACCCTATTCTCATTCTATTGGTTGACTGAGGGCCATGGGTGTTTTGATCCACTTTCCAACAAGGATCAAAGTCTCCACACTTTGGTCTCCTTTCTTCTTGAGCTTCATGTGGACTGTGAGTTGTGTCTTGGGTATTCTGAGCTTTTGGGCTAATGTCCACTTATCAGCGAGTACATAGCTTGTGTGTTCTTTTGTTATTGGGTTAACTCACTTAGGATGATAGTTTCTAGCCCCATTATGTGCCTAAGAATTTCATGAATTCATTGTTTTTAATAGCTGAGTAGTACTCCATTGTATAAATGTACCACATTTTCTGTATCTATTCCTCTGTTGATCTGGGTTCTTTCCAGCTTCTGGCTATTTTTAAATAAGGCTGCTATGAACATAGTGGAGCATGTGTCCTTATTACATGTTGGATCATCTTCTGGGTGCCCAGGAGNATTCCTCTGTTGATCTGGGTTCTTTCCAGCTTCTGGCTATTTTTAAATAAGGCTGCTATGAACATAGTGGAGCATGTGTCCTTATTACATGTTGGATCATCTTCTGGGTGCCCAGGAGTGGTATAGCTGGGTCTTCAGGTAGTGCTATGTCCAATTTTCTGAGGAACTGCCAAACTGATTTCCAGAGTGGTTTTACCAGCTTGCAATCCCACCAACAATGGAGGAGTATTCCTCTTTCTCCACATCTTCTCCAGCATTTGCTGAGTTTTTGATCTGGGCCATTCTGACTGGTGTGAGGTGGAATCTCAGAGTTGTTTTGATTTGCATTTCCCTGATGATTAAGAACGTTGAACATTTCCTTAGGTGTTTCTCAGCCATCCTGTATTCCTCAGTTGAGAATTCTTTGTTTAGCTCTGTACCCTATTTTCTAATAGGGTTATTTAGTTCTCTAGAGAACCAAATATTAGCCCTCTATCGGATGTAGGATTGGTAAAGATCTTTTCCCAATCTGTTGGTTGCCGTTTTGTCTTATTGATAGTGTCCTTTGCCTTACAGAAGCTTTTCCTTTTATAAGGTCCCATTTGTCAATTCTTGATCTTGTGTTTATTCAGGAAAWTTTCCCCTGTGCCCCTGTGCTCCAGGTTCTYCCCCACTTTCTCTTCTATTATATTCAGTGAATCTGGTTTTATGTGGAGGCCCTTGATCCACTTGGACTTGAACTTTGTACAGGGAGATCAATTTTCTTCCTTCTACATGTTGACTGCCAGTTGACCTAGCACCATTTGTTGAAAATGCTGTCTTTTTTTCCACTGAATGTTTTTAGATCCCTTGTCAAAGATCAAGTGAACATAGGTGTAAGGATTCATTTCTGGATCTTCAGTTCTATTCCACTGATCTACCTACCTGTTCCTGTACAATACCATGCAGTGTTTATCACTATTGCTCTGTAGTATAGGTTGAGGTCAGGGATGGTGATTCTGCAAAAAGTTCTTTTATTGTTAAGAATAGTTTACACTATCCTGGGTTTTTTGTTATTCCAGATACATTTGGAAATTGCTCTTTCTAATTCTATGAAGAATTGAGTTGGAATTTTGATGGGGATTGCATTGAATCTGTATATTGCTTTAGGCAAGATGGCCATTTTTACTATATTAGCCCTGCCAATCAATGAGCATGGGAGATCTTTCCATCTTCTGAGATCTTCTTTAATTTCTTTCTTCAGAGAGTTGAAGTTCTTGTCATACAGATCTTTCACTGCTTGGATAGAGTCACACCAAGGTATTTTATATTGTTTGTGGCTATTGTGAAGGGCGTCATTTCCCTAATTTTTTTCAGCCTCTTTATCCTTTGAGTATAGGAAGGCTACTGATTTCTTTGAGTTAATTTTATATCCAGCCACTTTGCTGAAGTTGTTTATCAGGTTTAGGAGTTTTCTGGTGGAATTTTTAGGGTCACTTAAATATACTATCATATCATCTGCAAATAGTGATGCTTTGACTTCCTTTCCAATTTGAATACCTTTGATCTCCATTTGTTGTCTAATTGCTCTGGCTAGGACTTCGAGAACTATATTGAACAGGTAGGGAGAGAGTGGACAGCCTTGTCTAGTCCCTGATTTCAGTGGGATTGCTTCAAGTTTCTCTTCATTTAGTTTTGATGTTCACTACTGGTTTGCTGTATATTGCTTTTACTATGTTTAGGTGTGGGCCTTGAATTCCTGATCTTTCCAAGACTTTTACCATGAAGAGGTGTTGAATTTTGTCAAATGCTTTCTCAGCATCTAATGAAATGATCATATAGTTTATTTCTTTGAGTTTGTATATATAGTGGATTACATTGATGGATTTCCATATTTTGAACTATCCCTGCCTCCCTAGGATGAAGCCTACTTGGTCATTGTGGATGATCGGTTTCATGTGTTCTTGGATTTGGTTGGCAAGAATTTGACTAGAAAAGAAAATTTGTCCACCACATAATCATCAAAATACTAAATGTATAAAACAAAGAAAGAATATTAAAAGCTGCAAGGGGGGAAAAGCCAAGTATCATATTAAGGCAGCCCATTCAGAATTACACCMGACTTCTCAACAGAGACTCTAAAAGCCAGGCATATACTCAAAAGATGCTCTACTATACCACAAGACACATCCTCCATTATGTTCACTTCAGCTTTATTCATAATTGCTAGAAACTGGAAATAACACAGATGTCCCTCAACTAAAAGATTGATAAAGAAATTGATAAAGAAAATGTGTTTCATTTATACATGGAAATACATTCAGGTATTACACAATGGAAGTACATTAAGGTATTTAAAACAAGAACATCATGAACTTCACAGGCAAATGGATGTAACTAGAGAATATCACCCTGAGTGAGGTAAGACAGACCCAAAAGGACATGCATGGTATGTATTTACTAAAAAGTGGATATTAGCCAAAAAGTATATAGATCCAAAGAAACTAAACAAGAAGAAAATGACAAGTGAGATGCTTGAATCTCACTTAGATGGGGGAATAAAACAGTCATGGGAGGCAGAGGGAGGAAGGCGAGCTGAGTGAGGGGGTGGGGGAACAGGATCAGTTGTACAGAGGGACAGGAAAGAGGGCCAGGGGATTAAGGAAATGAATGGAAATCTGCAGCTACTGGGGTTTGGGGGGCCTAGGTGGAATCACCTAGTAAGCCCCAGAGATCTGGGATGGGAGAGGTTCCCAGGAGTCAAAGTGGGATGTGACACCAGGGGAAGTCACCTCTGTAGACAGGCAGGACTCCCAGTGGAAGGATAAAGACATCAACCCACTCACAAAACTTTTCCACCCAAAATTTGCCCTGGCTAATAGCAATGCAGGGACAAGGATTGAGCAGAGACTGAAGGAATGGCCAACTAATAACAGGCCAAACTTGAGACCCATCCCATTGGCAGGCCCCAATCCCTTACACTATTAGTGATATTCTGTTATTCTTGCAGACAGGAGCCTAGTATGGCTGTCCTCTGGGAGGCTCTACCCAGGGGCTGACTAAGAGAGATACAGATACCCAGGGCCAAACATTGGATGGAAGTTGGGAACTCTTATAGAGAACTTAGAGGAAGGATTGAAGGCCCCAAAGGATGGGATCTCCACAGGAGTACAGTCAGAGTCAACTAGCCTGGACCCTTTGCAGCTCTCAGAGATTGGGCCACCATCCAAAGAGCATACATGGGCTGGACAGAGGCCCACAGCACATTAAGCTGCCTTGTCTGGTCACAGCGAGAGAGGATGTATCTGGCCCTGAAGAGTCTTGGTGGGCCAGAGTAGAGGGGGGCGGGGATGAGGAAAGAGACTCTGCTGGAGGGAGGGACTGGGATGAGGGGCAACATTTGAGATATGAATGAAAAAAATTAATGCAAATGCTCAAGTCAGAAGAAAATAATTGTTTTCTCTGAGTTATTACAGACAGTGGCCTGCAGTCTTATTGCTGTCATTATATACTTTTGATAATGGGGTTAATACTTGTTTTATAGTTTGCATCTCAAGGGAAGCTCTTCTGTCATTTTCTGGGAAATATTATAGAGTGCCCTTAATTCTTCATTGAACATTTACAATCCTACAATGAAAGAACCTGGGCCTAAAATTTTTTTCTTTAGGTTTAAGATTGAATATTTAGGGCCTGGTGGATCATCAGATAAAAGTGTTTGTATGCAGGCTGACAGCCAAAGTTTAAACCCATATCAGAAGGTGGAAGGAATCCCAAGAGTTGTCCTGACCACCACACAGCCCACCCAGCCTGGGATGGTATGCCCTAATACTGATAAWTTTTTTTCTTTTCTTCTTTTCTGTGTTTGTCTTGATGGAGATGGCATTTGCCAGTTTTAGCRATTTTTTTCTTGAGCATCAACTGTGACTTTTCCYCCATTCTTCTGGGGCATGAGTGTTAGGTCTTCTGTGGCTGGGGGGTCTTCCATTCCTAAATTTTAGACTATTTTCCTTTGTAATTTAGACTATATAATTTCTATCTTCTAGTCTACCAATTTTAAAAAAGATCATCCATTCTGCTTTGGATCTGATTATTAGATGTATTTCAGTTCTAAAACATTATCTTTCATTAAATCTTCTATTTTTCTCACTGAAACTTTCTATTTGAGGAGTAATGGTCTCTGATTTTCACTGGTAATAAGTTTTTTTTCCTTTTAAATCATCTGGTGAGATGGTTGAAGGATGAAGAGTAAGAATGTTCATTACTCTTCCTGGGAACCCATGCTTGGTTCCCGGCACCTACTGTTCATAACAGCCCTTAATTTCAGTGATTAAAGATCTGATAGCCTCTTCTGGTCTGTGTGGGCATTCACACACATGTTCAAACATACATATACAAACATAAACACATATGAAAAAAACAGATATATGGATCTATTGAAATTGATACCTAAGGGGAAAAGAAACTAAGATTTCTTCAATGAGATGTCTCTGGGTACATTACCCATAGTCCAGGAGTAGTTGACCAACACAAAACAGACCCCATGATTTGGTGGATGTGTTTTGGTTTGTTTGTTGTTTTGTTTCTTGTTTGTTTTTTGTGTGTCTGTTTTTCTTGTTTTTCTTTTTCTTTCCATTTTTTTTCCTTTGTTTACCTTTAGAGGAAGAGCAAGATGTTGGGTGGGTAGAGAGGTTTGAAGTATCTGGGCATAGTTGGGGGAGAAGAAAAAGTATGATCAAAATACACTGTCTGGAAAACTTTTAAATAAAACTATTTTCATCTAGAGTTCTTTATAATCTTACCTAGATAATTTACTCCCATTAGCATGTTATGTTTTCCTTAATTTCATTCAGCTGACAATTGTTCTGAGCGATTTTCAGTTGAAATTTGGATTCCTCTTGTTGTTGTTAGATTTCGATGATTATTTCACAGTCCTGTTTTTGAAGCTTTCTTTGGCACCAGTCTGGCAGGAACCATACTACATCACCACCTAGGGAAGTGGGCTGAGTGGCTCTTCATTGTCTCTACCAATGATGTGGGGAAATGGACACTCATTACTAGTTTGCAGTGGTAAAGACCTGGCACTCTTCTTGTCCTTTCCTAGCCACACAGCAATCTTGTGCAATAGCAGAGTCTCACAGGGGGAGAAATAAGGCTCCCCAAATGTTCTTTGCTGGAATCGGTAGGGTGAGGCTACAGCTTTACTCTGTGATGTCTGACTGGAGTGTAATTGGCCTTTGCCAAGTATTTTCTGTCTTGCTTTGTACATCGTCCATGGTTCTTTAGATAGAGCAGGCTTTTTTGCCACCATAGATTGATTTTTTTTTTTTTTTTTGCTTGCTTGTTCAGCTGCAAGTCTGGGATATATCAGACAAAGAGAACCCAGGAAACTCACCAATATATTATTCATTGAGACCTGAGCTTYTTAAGTGGTCTGCCATCCTCTCTGTATTTTAGTCCTTTTATAAATGTTCTGTATATAAAACCCAAGGTTTGTAATTGTCCACAGCAGGAGAAACRGGGAAAAGCCTGTGCAAGCTTTCATTGACTGTTTCTTATTATGGGTTATATTTTCCTGCTTCTTGATAATGTCTAATGCTTTATGTGTAGATGCCATAGAAATCACTTGGTGATTTCTAACGTTATGATTGCCAGATACATTGCATTCTTGTACTTATTCTTAAGCTTTGTCCTGGGACTTAGTTAAGCTTCTTGGAAAGAGTTTCAGTCTTTTGGATATTGCTTTCAAAATATTTTGGGCAGGATGAGAGATGTGCTTAGTCTAAGCTAATTGTTCTATGATTCTGAGGAAAGCTCTTTCTGTGCACTCTACCCACTGCCCTGTAAATTTTGATTTTTTTCCCCTATTCAAGCCCATGAGATCAAGTTTGGTTCTGAGATTTGTCTAACTCTGTGTACTGTTCTCTCTTATTCTTTCCCCTAGCATTAGGTGGTTTCTTAATGCTCATGTGTAGGTAGTATTCAGTTGGGAATCTTATGCTGGTCTCCAAAGTTCTATATCCATGCACATTTTTATCTCATACCCTGGTCACCTTGACCTTGGAGCTCTGCACCTACAACTCAAGGGTTCTGTGGTATGACTGGGTTTCTCCTCTCTACCTGGAACTCTCCTGAGGGAGGCAGGAAAGCCCAGTAAGCACAGGGCTCACTTCACATGGTTGCTCCTTTTTCGTTGACTAATAATATCCTAATGAAGATTTTGTTTTATATATTTTAAAATTATTTTTTGCTGAGAGAGCAAACTGGGTTCCAGTCACTCTTTTATGGCTGGAAATTCATTTTATGTTTTTGATGTCTGCAAAATATGTGAATTGAATAAACTAACCCTCTACCTTCTACGTCTAGAAGAAAATTATAGAAAAAAATAATACTCTGTAATTTGAAGTTCAAAGATGTGGAGTAGTCATGATTTCAACTTCCTATATATGGAACACTTAGTCACAGGGCAGTCTTTTAAAAGCTAATACTTAAGGAGAATTGCTAAGTGCTAGTTAGTGTTCAGAGTCCATAATCCCTTATCTGAAACCCTGGGAGACAATTTTGTGTTTTCCTGTTTTAGAAAGGTATATTATGCCCATTATAACTATATATCCCATTATGCCTATTATAACTGTACACATCCCAAGGCCAATCTATGAGAACACTCTGATATCAAATACATTTTCATATTTCTGTAGCAAAACTATGAATATTAATACTTAGTATGTTAAGGATTCTGCACAGCTTTATTTCAGTTCAGTTTTTGCTGCTGAATGGTTTATGAGTTCATATCTACAAAAAAGTGCAGAAACCCTTTCTACTTTCAACAGTTTTTGCTTAAGTGTTTTGCATTAGCGATCAAATGAACCTATTTTTTCAGGCCTCATAATCAACTTGAAATAGACAAAATAATGGCCATTTTTTCAAATGTGGAAATAGATCACAGAAAGTTAACTAAGGGGCTGGGGCAATGGCTCAGCTGTTAAGCATTTGCCTTTCAAGTATGAGGGACCTGAGTTCAATCACCAGAACCTATGTAAATATCCTGGGTATGACAGCATAGTCTTGGAATCTCAACATTAGGGCRGTGGAGACAGGAAGATTCCTTGGACTTGCTGCCCAACCAATCTAGCTGAATCAAGCTCCAGTCCAGTGAGGGATCCTGTCTAAAAGGAAGTATGGTGTTATTGGGGATGATTCTTGGGGCTGACCTCAGGCCTTTGCACTCACATTTGCCAACACATAGTCCCAAACTCATATGAGCACACACGTGTGCATAATACATGCCTGAACATATCCATGCACACAGAAGAAAAGAAAGTCAACTAACTCATGTAAAGCCTTGCAGTTGATAAGGGGCAAGTCTAGTGTTCCATTGCTACTCTGGCCTTAGAATCAAGCGTCTCATCCTTTGAGGAGTCCTGCCTCCGATTGAGGAACCTCCAGACAGGACAATCGAGGAAATCTAACTTGAATCTGTGTTTTTTCATGTCAAATGGCTTCTTTAGGATTAAGCTGGCTTTCCTTTTAGTCTCTCTGTTATTATCATTTGGATGTGTATACGGATCTGGCTTGTTTCCTTGGTAAATTCTTGCCTTGAGGGTGAAAAGTTCTCTATGATCTTCAATTAAGAAGGAGAATGCTGAAGCTTGTGTGGTGGTTTGAATATGCTTGGCCCATAGGAAATACAACTATTAGTAGGTGTGGCCTTGTTGGGGGAAGTTCTTCTCCCTCTGTGTGTGTGGGGTTAGGTCCTATGCTCAAGCTCTGCCCAGTGCAGAAGAGGCCATCCTCTTACAGAAGGAGAGTCTTCTCATGGCTGCCTTCAAGTCAAGGTGTAGAACTTTCAGCTCCTTCAGCACCATATCTGCCTGCAGGCTGCCATGCTTCCTTCCATGATGATAATGCTCTAAACTTCTGAAACTGTAAGCCAACCTCAATTAAATGTTTGCTTTATAAGTGTTGCCTTGGTCATGGTGTCTCTTCATAGCAATAAAACCCTATGTAAAACAGTAATCTAATGTCATCTGAACCCAAGTCTGACAGAATCTGAGTTTTGTGTCTAATGTGCCAGATTACCTATTTATTTAAAGTAAGATACTTTAAATGGGTTTTCAGTATATTTTATTTGAAGATGGCTCCTGATTATCTGTATTAAAGGCCCTGTTTGTCATCAATGGTATTTCAGATTCCTCTTTGAAATATAGTTTTTCAAATATACTCTTGATTGAGATTCTATGAAGAATCTATGACAGACTGATAGACTAATTATGAGCCAGAATTCTTTCATCCTAGAATTGCTTGCAGTACCTTCTAATGTACAAAACTCTTACTGTTGTGGAAAAGAAGGGGGATTTTACTGTAGTACTAGTACAGAAAGCTCATGAGTGATATGTGGTTGATCCTATACTCTTGAATGTTCTAAAACTCATAAAGAAAGCACAAGCCCGAAGTGACTATTTTTAGAGAGTGTAAGGATATAATGAGAGCTACATAAGATAATGAGGATGGGATTCTAATCTGACAGAACTGGTGTCCTTAAAATAGGGGGATGACATAAAAAATTACTAAATTAATTAAAAGGGGAATTACAAACATTTTCTGATAAAATTGGAGATTTACATGAAAAACATTTCATTAGTCTATGTCTTTTTATTGGGGAGTTGAGTCCATTGTTGTTAAGAGATATTAAGGAATAGTGATTGTTGCTTCCTGTTATTTTTGATGTTATTTTTATGTTTGTGTGGGTATCTTCTTTTGGGTTTGTTGGAAGAAGATTACTTTCTTGCTTTTTCTAGGGTGTAGTTTCTCTCCTTCTGTTGGCATTTCCCATCAATTATCCCTTGTAGGGCTGGATTTGTGGACAGATATTGTATAAATTTGGTTTTATCATGGAATATCTTGGTTTCTCCATCTATGATGATTGAGAGTTTTGCTGGGTATAGTAGCTTGGGCTGGCTTTTGTGTTCTCTTAG
>BDUI01018993.1:27674-40174 GCA_002335545.1 Apodemus speciosus
CACTGTCAGAAGGACAAAACTTTAACCAACAAATTGGGAAAAGCTCTTCACCAACCCCACACTGACAGAGGGCTAATATCCAATATATACAAAGAACTCAAGAAGTTAGACCCCAAGGAACCAAATAACCCTATTAAAAAATGGGATACAGAGCTAAACAAAGAATTTTCACCTGAAGAAATTCAGATGACTGAAAAGCACCTTAAGAGAGATGTTCAACATCATTTGTCATCAGGGAAATGCAAATCAAAACAACCCTGTGATTCCACCTCACACCAGTCAGAATGGTTAAGATTATAAACTCAGGAGACAACAAGTGCTGGGGAGAATGTAGAGAAAGAGGAACACTCCTCCACTGTTGGTGGGATTGCAATATGGTACAACCACTCTGGAAATCAGTCCAGTGGTTCCTCAGAAAATTGGGCATGACTCTTCCAGAGGACTCTGTCATACCACTCCTGGGTATATACCCAGAGGATTCCCCTGCATGCAATAAAGACTCATGATCCACTATGTTCATAGCCTTATTTATAATAGCCAGAAGCTGGAAAAACCCAGATGTCCCTCAATGTAGGAATGAATACAGAAAATGTGGTATATTTGCACAGTGTAATACTACTCAGCAATTAAAAACAATGAATTTATGAAATTCTTGGGCAAATGGTTGGAACTGGAAAATATCATCCTAAATGAGGTAACCCAATCACAAAAGAACACACATGGAATGCAATCACTGATAAGTGGATAGTAGCCCAGAAGCTCTGAATACCCAAGACACAATTAACATATCAAATGATTCCCAAGAAGAAAGAAGGAGAGGGCCCTGGTCCTGGAAAAGCTTGATGCAGCAATGAAGGGAATTACCAGGAGAGAGAAGTGGGAGAGGTTTGATGGGGAATGGGCAGAGTGAAGAGGGATTGTGGGACTTATGGGGAGGGAAGAAATGGTAAAGGGGAAATCATTTGGAATGTAAACAAAGAATGTAGAAAATTAAAAAAAAAAACTATCTTGTATTAATCCTGCTGAGAGATGCACAGAGATATTTGAGGACAATGCTGTTATTTTTCAATAAAACAAAATTCAGAAAATGTTCTATAAATGTGGATCACAACTAGAAAATGTCATAGGATTTTTTATATTGAATGTAATTGAAAAATTATAACTCTTAAAGATACTGGTAATTTAATATATATCTTAAAAGTACTTTCAAAAATTTTGAATTTCACAGCATAATTGTTCAGAACTTTTACAAAAAAATTTAGTTTTGTGGAAATACTATGCAGATTTTGTGCACATAAAACATCAGAAAGACTAAATATATGATGTAGGTTTAAAAACACTAAAATAAAGAATAGGTAAAATATACTGATATAGTGGTCTCTCTTATGCCATGTTCTATGACAATTAAAAGCATTTTAAAATTTGAGGGAAAAACAAGACATTTTGATTAAAGTTTAATTGTAGACTTTGAAACAAAAGCCCAATTTTTCAATTTACATGTCCAAATTTCTGTGACTTTTTTCTGTTTAGTTTTTTCATGAATACCAGAAAGTAATCACTTGGGAGTCACAGAACTCTAGATTTTTTTGGTATGTTTTAAAAGTCCAAAATTTTATATTTATTTATAGTTAGTCCAGCTTTATTGTTATTGTTTCTTTATATTATAATGACGAATGATGTGTGAATTTAGCATTTATATGGAAGAATGACTTCATTAAGACACATCCTGGAGATCTGTAATTTAGACATCTATGTCTATTTTGAATTTTCTGAGAAGAGTTTGCTTTTGGAGAATAAGTGATGAAGAATTGCGCAGTTATGCTATATTGAAACTGTATAATAGGAGGATAAATCTTTTTCTGTCAACAGTATCAGAATATATTGGTTAGCAACAAATTACCAAACCAAATTATTTGACAGGCCACAATGACAAGCAGTCTCAATTTGAACAGTAAGTGACATGTGATTTAGGCCTCCTTTTGCTGAGGTGAAACTCAATGGCGCCAGAATCAAGTCAAGCAGGAAAGGGTAATATGTTTTTACTTACATTAACTGAATATCTTCAAAGGAAGGCCAGACAAGAAATAGATAAGGAACCTGAAAGAAATAGCTGCTGCAGTGGCATGAAGTGATGATGATTACTGACTTACTTCTCCACTCTGGCTCAGCATGATTTCTTATGCAACCTTAAGATGTCCACTTCCCACAATGGACTGATATCTCTYACATCAGTCAATAATTAGGAAAAGGATTTACAGATGGATATTTTCAAGGCATCTTCTCAAGTTAGATCCCTCTATTTCAGTTAAATATAGTGTGTGCCAGTTGGACATAAGAGTAGCCTGCAAAACTGACCTCTTGTTGACTTGACACAAAATCATACTTCTATCTTTACAACCCTTTCCTTTATAGTTCATATCCCAAATCTCACATTAAAAGTGTAAAATGTGTAAGTGACTTTAAAAGTGCCATACATTTTAGCAGGTTAAGACACGTGAAAATTCTGGTCTCTATTCCTGGTGGAAGTGTAGAAAGGTATAGCCGCTTTGGTGATTTCTCAGAAAATTGGGAAGCTATCTACCTCAACACACAGCTATACCAATTCTGGGTATATACTAAAAGAAAACTTCAGCATAATAGTAGAATAGTTGGTCAATCATTTTCATATCATGTTTATTAGTAATAGCCAGAAACTGCAATCATTCTATACATCTTAAGTGAAAAATAGAGAAAATATGCTACATTTACACATGGTTTCTTTCTCAGATACTAAAACCAGTAACATAATAAAATTGTCAGCATGTGAATGGAACTAGAAACAATCACATTGAGTAAGTTAACACAGATTTAGAAAATCAAACATGGTGTACAGTCACTTATAACTCAATATTAGCAGTAGAGTAAAGGATGAACATTCAACTATCCTCAGATCCAAAGAATATAAGTAACCATTAGGCTTCAAGTGAGGGACATGCGAATCTCATTTAAAGGGGAAACTGAATTGATGTCAGAGGTAGTTATACAGAGTGGACTACATATTGTTGGGGAGTGAGGATGGAAACAGAGGGAATCAGGTATGGGGAGTATAAAAGGAGAAACTACTGAGGAACAAGATTGGGATTTGATAGCATCTCTTAGAAGAGGTAGAAACCAAGGTCAAAGCAAACTTCCAGGAAATGAGGGTGATGCTAGCTAAGACTCTAAGCATTGGAGGACATGGTGCCTGAACTGTCCATCTCCTGTAAGCAAGCAAGATATTCATTAGAGGACTTGGATGATCAATATAAGTAAAATAATTTGACTTGAAAGTTTTCTGCTTACAAGATGTTCTTGGAAAAATGTGGCAAAGAAATTTTCAACRAATTAATGACTGGTGCATCTTGAGAACCATTGCATGACTTGGAGTTCATCACTGACACTACTAAATGCAAGAGTCTGAATATCCCAAAGACCAAATAATAACAAAAAATATAATGATTTCCAATGATATTYTGCTAAAATCACAGACTGGTGCATAGCATAATTGTCATCAGAGAGACTTCACCTAGAAACTAATGGCAACAGATGCACAGAAGGTAACAGATGCAGACAGCTAAACTTTTAGTAGGTCATGGAGAATCTTCAGTAGGACATGCAGAATATATATATATATATATCCCAAATGAAAAACCTGGAGCCAGGAATTGGTTACATTTAACTGACTTATTTGCCAAAGGTACAACATAGAAATTATTACTAACACAGAATATTTCTAAATTGTCTCTCCAAATCTGATGGTAAGGCCCTATTTCTCAGTTCAACATAAGCATATTCTTAATATATGAGAATAGAAGTTGGTGACTCTCTAGAGCCTCACCACTACTGACTAAAGGTCTTGGCATTCAAAGATATCCCACACTCTATTAGAGGAGAAATAGAAAGTACACCCAGCTACAAATACTATGATCTATATCAAGTGAACTGACTGCAAAATATTCTTGTGTAATAAAGGAACAGGCATTGTAAAAGTAACCAATAACTATTTGATTTGATGAAAGGCACAATAAATGAGATAGTACCCATGACTAACATCACACTGATAACCAAGAACCTGAGAATAGAATTGCCATGGGATAAAACTATATACTATTGTTCTGCCACAGGAGCATACCAACAAAATATCTTCTAATGGCATTATGCTATAATCATAGATTAGTGTGTTGTTCAGTTATCATTACAGAAGGTTTATCCTATATTAGAAAATAACAAAGGGGGAGACAAACAGGGGAAGCAAGTAAAAAGAGTGGAAACCTTGAAACACTATGTTTTCAATAGAAAATTTCCGTCATAAAGAGACACTGGGCTGGACTGGGCTTTGTTTTTGCTTGTTTGCCTGTTTGCTTCTTTGTTTGTTTGTTTGTTTGTTTGTTTGGGGACCTGGGGATAGCCACCAGAAATTCACAGATGCCAGGAACCCAAGAAAGTCCCAGGACCCAGCAGAGAGGACATTAGCGAAAATACACAATGGAGGGAAAAGAGAGCCTGTAGAGACCATATCCCGTGGAGAGATGGTCCCCATTTGAGGGATGGGGCCACTCACTCATCTCAAAAATAATAATCCAGAGTTGCTCATGTCAAAAGGAGATGCAGGGAAAAAGAATGGAGAATAAACTTAAGGAAAGGCCATCCAGGGACTGCCCCACCTAGGGTTCCATCCCATCTGCAGACACCAGATAATATTGCTGATGCCGAGAAGTGCTTGCTGAAAGGAGCCTGGTATAGCTGTCCCCTGAGAGGTCATCCTAGAGCCTGACCAATACAGGCATGGATGCATGCACCCAACCTTCAGACTGTGTGCTGGGATGCCAAATGGAGCAGTTAGGGGAGGAACTGAAGGAGATGAAGTGGTTAGCAACCCCAGAGGTAAACAACAATATCAGCCCCCCCNTGCTAAAATCACAGACTGGTGCATAGCATAATTGTCATCAGAGAGACTTCACCTAGAAACTAATGGCAACAGATGCACAGAAGGTAACAGATGCAGACAGCTAAACTTTTAGTAGGTCATGGAGAATCTTCAGTAGGACATGCAGAATATATATATATATATATCCCAAATGAAAAACCTGGAGCCAGGAATTGGTTACATTTAACTGACTTATTTGCCAAAGGTACAACATAGAAATTATTACTAACACAGAATATTTCTAAATTGTCTCTCCAAATCTGATGGTAAGGCCCTATTTCTCAGTTCAACATAAGCATATTCTTAATATATGAGAATAGAAGTTGGTGACTCTCTAGAGCCTCACCACTACTGACTAAAGGTCTTGGCATTCAAAGATATCCCACACTCTATTAGAGGAGAAATAGAAAGTACACCCAGCTACAAATACTATGATCTATATCAAGTGAACTGACTGCAAAATATTCTTGTGTAATAAAGGAACAGGCATTGTAAAAGTAACCAATAACTATTTGATTTGATGAAAGGCACAATAAATGAGATAGTACCCATGACTAACATCACACTGATAACCAAGAACCTGAGAATAGAATTGCCATGGGATAAAA
The DNA here is from genome assembly GCA_002335545.1 of Apodemus speciosus. Classification (NCBI taxonomy): domain Eukaryota; kingdom Metazoa; phylum Chordata; class Mammalia; order Rodentia; family Muridae; genus Apodemus; species Apodemus speciosus. Next base: position 33,228 of record BDUI01018993.1, read on the forward strand.
CTATATACTATTGTTCTGCCACAGGAGCATACCAACAAAATATCTTCTAATGGCATTATGCTATAATCATAGATTAGTGTGTTGTTCAGTTATCATTACAGAAGGTTTATCCTATATTAGAAAATAACAAAGGGGGAGACAAACAGGGGAAGCAAGTAAAAAGAGTGGAAACCTTGAAACACTATGTTTTCAATAGAAAATTTCCGTCATAAAGAGACACTGGGCTGGACTGGGCTTTGTTTTTGCTTGTTTGCCTGTTTGCTTCTTTGTTTGTTTGTTTGTTTGTTTGTTTGGGGACCTGGGGATAGCCACCAGAAATTCACAGATGCCAGGAACCCAAGAAAGTCCCAGGACCCAGCAGAGAGGACATTAGCGAAAATACACAATGGAGGGAAAAGAGAGCCTGTAGAGACCATATCCCGTGGAGAGATGGTCCCCATTTGAGGGATGGGGCCACTCACTCATCTCAAAAATAATAATCCAGAGTTGCTCATGTCAAAAGGAGATGCAGGGAAAAAGAATGGAGAATAAACTTAAGGAAAGGCCATCCAGGGACTGCCCCACCTAGGGTTCCATCCCATCTGCAGACACCAGATAATATTGCTGATGCCGAGAAGTGCTTGCTGAAAGGAGCCTGGTATAGCTGTCCCCTGAGAGGTCATCCTAGAGCCTGACCAATACAGGCATGGATGCATGCACCCAACCTTCAGACTGTGTGCTGGGATGCCAAATGGAGCAGTTAGGGGAGGAACTGAAGGAGATGAAGTGGTTAGCAACCCCAGAGGTAAACAACAATATCAGCCCCCCCCAACCCCCATAGTGCTCCCAGGCAACAAGTCACCAACTAAAGAGTACACATGGAGGGACCCATGGCTCCAACTGCATATGTAGCAAAAGATTATCTCATAAAATCAGGGGGACATAGTAGATATAGGGCATTTAAATGGGAAGGGGAGCAAAATTTGAAATATAAATAAATAAAATAACTAATAAAAAGGGAAAAAAGTGATTTTTATAAAAATCTGTCCTCATTCCTCAGTGAATGGTAGCAGAGAAGAGTAAAGATTGTGTGAGAGTCAGTAGGAATATAACAATAAAACATAGGCTTGCTAGATGGTATAGGGCTGTTACAAATATGAGCTCAGAGTGATAATAGCAACCTTAACATGGGGCATGCAAGGTCTAAGCCAGAAAACTTCCCATTAGTGAGATGTGAATTTAGCACATTCAGTAATCTGTAACCTATAAAATATCTCCAATTGAGAACCACACTAAACTAAAGAATTTTTCCAAGAGTCTTAGAGAGTATAAAAAACAAAAGTTAAGACCAGACTCCAGACCCAGAAGTAGATGGCTAACACAAGTGAACTTAGTAATATATTAGTAACTAAACTTTCTCTGTTCATTTTTTAAACTAATGCCTGTTTTGTTTATATCATCTTGCACCTTTTGCATATCTATGGGATTCCCTTAGGCACACTTATGTATCTTCTCTCTACAAGCTTCCTATAATTTTACTCTTCCTTTATAATTTTTTTATTGTTCATTTGCTTGTTTTGTCTTTTTTGAGCTTGTTTTATTTAATATAACTTTATTTTACTTTATAGCTTATGTTCTTTCCTTTGTGACTCATTTCTTTTCTTTCCTTTTCTATTGGATATTTTCTATATGTACATTTCAGATGTTATTCCCTTCCCCTATTCCCCCCACTGAGACCCCCTATCACATCCCCCTCCACCTGTTTAAATGAGGGTGTTCCCCCAACCACTCCCCCATTCCTGCCTCCTTGCTCTCACATTCCCCTACACTGAGCATGTAACCTTCACAGGACCAAAGGCTTCTCCTCACATTGATGCTCAACAAGGCCATTCTCTGCTACATATGTAGCTGGAGTCATGGGTCCCTCCGTGTGTATTACTTGGTTGGTGGCTTAGTCCCTGGTAGCTCTGGGGGTTCTGGTTGGTTGATATTGTTGTTCTCCTTCTCAGCTATTAAAAACTACGTATTCATAAAAATCTTAGGCAAGTGGCTGGAACTAAGAAAAATATTACCCTGAGTGAGGTAACCCAATTACAAAAAAACACACATGGTTTGCACTCACTGATAAGTGGCTATTAGCTCAAAAGCTCAAAATTTCCAAGATACATTTCACAGACCACATAAAACTCAAGAAGAAAGAAGACCAAACATTGGGTGCTTTGGTCCTTCTTAGAAAGGGGAACAAAATACTCACAGGAACAAATAAGCAGGAAAAGTGTAGAGCAGAGACTGAAGGAAAGGCCTTCCAGAATCTGCCCCACCTGAGGATCAATCATGTATACAGTCAGCAAACCCAGACACTATTGTGGATGCCAAAAAGTGTTTGCTGAAAGGAGCCTGATAAAACTGTCTCCTGAGAATTTCTGACAGAGCCAGAGAAATACAGAGGTAGATGCTCACAGCCAACCATTGGACTAGGCAAGGATCCCCAGTGGAGCAGTTAGAGAAAGAACTGATTGAACATATTTATTTTCTAATAAGGGCAATGTCAAGAATGTGGATTTAGGTAATGGCATCTCAAAAGGATTGGGGAAGAGTTTCTGAACAAGGAATAAACAATATATAGTCTATGAAAAAATCAATACTGCATTAGACACCTATGAAAAAGAAAAAAATATATCTTCAATTAACTTACAAAATAATACATTGTCATATACTTATTTGACTATAAGCATGGTTATTATAGCTATGCAATTATATCAGAAAACATTTAAGAACAGGACTCATCACAACACAAGGATTTTTCTTGGAGGGTTGCAGCATTAGAAATATTGAAAGCTACTAGATTAAAGGGAAGAATATTTTACACTATAATGGACTGGACCCAAGAATCTGACATTTAAATACTTGTCTCTTCATTAGCACACCACTAGACAAAGAACTTTAATTAACATGGGCTACCACTCAGTTTGTTAAGACTCAGTACTGATCTTAAGGCTAGATTGCATGGCTAACTATACTCCCAAGCACTTGTCTATGTGCATGCTTTATAACACTTCCTTACTGTGGCTCCTTACTGTGGTTCCTTTCCCTTCCACTAAAGTTGATGAAAATCTTAGGACAAATACAGACAGTATCCCTGTTACTTGGCTCTTCRAAGGAACAACTGAATCAAATAGCTAAGCCAAGGGTGACACTGTATCACATAGTATTTCTAGTTTGATATTTTTTGACAACCCAAGGACTTATCTCAAAAGTAGCTGCACATTAGCAGTCTACCAACACAGTTTAAGATACTGCTTCCAACATATCATATTATTTTTACACTTTTCTGTCATTTGAGTTATTGATGATAATAATTTTGTATAAGTAATATGAAATATGGATGCAAAAATATGGTATATATGCACATTGGTGTACTATTCAGCCATTAGAAACAATGAGTTCATGAACTTCTTAGACAAATGGATGGAGCTGGAGGGCACCATCCTAACTGAGGTAACACAATCTCAAAAGAACACTCATGGTATGCACTCACTGAGAAGTGGATATTAACCTAGAAGACTGGAATACCAAAGACACAATCCACATATCAAATGATGTCCAAGAAGAAGGAAGGAAGGGCCCCTGACTCTGGAAAGGCTTAATGCAGCAGTGTAGGGAAATACCAGAACAGGGAAGAGGGAAGGGGTGAATGGGGGAACAGGGTAAGGGAAGAGGGCTTATGGGACTTGCAGGAAGGGGGAGCCTGGAAAGGTGGAAATCATATGAAATGTAAATTAATATATCAAATAAAAAAAGAAGTCTATCTAAATCGAATAAGCCCTTCTATCTGCAATTTGATCATTGTCTTGATCATTTTTTCTTTGTAGAAAGAGAAACCCTAACTAAAACAAGTTGTTACCAATAGTTTCGAGTATTGTTGTGACAGAACAGGCTGTGTTTTAGGAAGAATTTTGGAATTTGGGGCTAGAAAGTAGTTGAGTGTTGATGGCTTGTGAGGAATTCTGTTGGAGTTTGAATGGTAAGCATGTCTGAAAGCAGTCTCCCCAATGTAGGATTTCCTGGTGCATTTTCAGAGGGAAGTTTAAAGGCTCTACAGGGCTGTTAGCTATTTTGATTTAAGATTCTACCATTAGTTTTTGGTAAAGAGGAAAGAGAAGTGATTAACAAGAAACAATAAATACTAAGAGGACATCTTTGCTTTTGTGGAACACTCAATGTCTATCAGCTGGAGTGGAGAAAATAGGTGTGATTAAGTAGAGAACATCACTGAGGTGAAAACTTCTGGGAAGTGTTTCCAGAGAGTCAGCACATTGAAGTCTTGTTTTAGAGATGACTGAGGTTTCTACCCCACACTGGCAGCTGAAACTTCCAGCACAATAGTCACCCAGACATGAAGGCATGAAAAGGTCACAGTGAACAGCTGAGGATTCAGGCTGTAAAGACTAAGAAAGTACATTTGCATGATTTCCACTTTTTTGGCATTTGAAAGCCCAAAACTCTCCACAGTCTTGCAGTCTGCTCTCCCCATCCATCCTTGATGTCTATTCTGTTTTCCTTTCTAAGTGAGAATTAATGGTCACTACGTGGGCACTACTTGTACTTAGCTTCTTTGTTTCTGGAGGTAGCAGCATGGTTATATTAACTTTACTGATATTATCCACTTATAAGTGAATACATACCATCAACTTTGTAGACATGCTCATCTTGAAGCATCCTCATTTCATGTTCCATCGATTTGCTGACAAATTTCATGATGGTATTGTTTTTAATGGCTGAGTAAGACCTATTTCTTTACCCATTTTTCAGTGGACATACTTCTAGGTTGCTTTGAGTTTCTGCTTTTTTGCCTAAAGATTCTCTGAACATAGTTGAGAAATTGTCTTATGGAATGTAAGAGTATACTCTGGGAATATGTCATGATATCATGTAGATAGATCTTGAGATAGAGTCCCAATTTTCTGAGAACTTGCTTTCTTTATTTCTTAAATGAATGTACTTTTTTGAAATCCCACCTTGAATAAAGAGACAAAAATTTGTAATATATTTTATTCACTTTTCAAAATGCTCACTGCCCACTAAAGGTCACCCCCTCCCACAACTCTCCCTCCCATACTCTGTTATTCTCTTCTGAGAGTGTGACTCCCTGGTATCCCTCCACCCAGGAACATATATATGCTCTGTGAGGATAGCGGCATCCTTTCCAACTGAGACCAGACAAGGTTGCCCAGCTTGAAGAACATATTCTATGGATAAGCAACATATTTTGGCATAGCTCTGACTTTATTTGTTCTGGCCCACATGAAAACCAAGCAGTGCATTTGAGGATAGATATAGGTATGGCCAGTGTATACACCTTGGTTACTGTTTCAGATTCTGACAGAACCAAGTATGTAGGACAGTTGACTCTTGTTCTTACTATATAGTCCTGTCACCTTCGTGGCTTGTAATCCTCTCTACTCTTCCAGGAGAGACATCAAGCTCCATTCACTGTGTGGATGAGGATATCTGCATCCCTATGAGTTATCTGCTAGATGGAATCCTTCAGAGAGCAGCCATGTTAGCATCTTCTCTGCTAGAAAGTTAGAGTATCATTAAGAGTGTCATGGATTAATTCTTGCATATGGGATGAGTCTCAAGTCGGGATGGTTATTGGTTGGTCATTCCCTCAGTAAGAGACCAAAATTTTCATGTTTCAACTAGTAGAAATGAGAATTTTAATGTTAATTTTATGTTCAGTCTGAGATTTGGGGGAGTTAACAAGAAGTGTGGCTTAATAGCAATTTGTGTGTCAAGGAGTAAGTTGTGTTGGCTGAGTTAATGTAACATGGCATATAAACTATTGAGTTCTCAGAAGGAAATTCACTTAAAAAATGCTTCTAAAGTATCCATCTATTAATCATTTTCTTAATTACTCATTAATTGGAAAGTGCCAATCTATTATGGATTGTTAAGTTTCAAGGTTGTCTGTCATGGGTGTACATGAAATCACATTGCACAAGCCAGTAGAAGCACATCAATAAATATTGTAGCTGCCTTCACCTACTACGAACTGGGTTCCTGGAATGGAAGCTGAGGGATGGATGGGGAAGGGTAAAAAGAACGAGGGCCAGGATGATAGTTTACCGATCAAGGCGGAAATTTAATGGAGGTCTGACAATTTAACAGTTTGGGTGAACCCCTCCTCCCAGTCTCCTGCGTGAGTTCCAAGAACTGATCTGACAGTTTGTTGTGTGCTGGCTCTACTGCTCAGGCAGCAGGGTGGGTCACCTGCTTAATTCAGGAATTCATAGATCTAGAGGAACTTCACCTTCTCCTTCATGTGGACCACTCTACCCTAGGTGGAGTAGGATCCTGAAAAGCACAGGAATCCCTGCTCAGCAAAGGCTGGGAGAGGAAATTCACCTTGATCAATGTCAAGTTCCTACCATGTGGCATAGCACACCATCATGGCTCTTTACATTTCCTCCATTTTTATTAATTTGAAAATGAGGAGGTAGAAAACAAGTGGATAAACATCCATCATAAGACCATGGGCCTTAACCAGGGAGAAAAGCATTGACCATAATTCTCTTAAATATTGTATGACATCTTTTGCAGAGGAGAGGTAATGGGCTCCATTATTATTTTAAGGACAATCTCTTGACATTAACCCCTATGCAATTAGGTGTAATTTCTGGGGACTCAGAGGCAGAAATTCACTTCCCCATGTGGTGCTTTGCCTCGCACCTCTCACTGGTGCCCATGTTTGCTTGATTAGCAAACACACATAGATCTGAGTTCTTTGTGGCTCCCTTTTTGGAGATCCACTTGTATAAGTTTTGAAGCCAGGGGTTCTGCAAGTGTCTTTAACAGACACACAATCTTTCTATCCTGGTGAGCCTGGGGGAAGATAGCCAGTCTGCTTAACAAACAAGGTCAAGAGTTAAAGGTGGAATAGGATTAACTTGTCTTAGAATGTCCCT
>BDUI01018995.1:16280-26674 GCA_002335545.1 Apodemus speciosus
AAAAAACCTTTAACATACTGACCCTTGACAATAGAAGTTGATGACTTTTGAAACAATTTTAGTAAAAAACATAGATTAATGGATCACACCAACAGCTGCCTAGTAGTTTGGTTTTATTTTTGTTTACCTTGTCTTAGTTTTGAGAAAAGGTCTTGCCGTCTCTGTAGTTCTGGCTGGCCTTGCCTTTTGGCATCGTTCTTACTCAGCTTTCTAAATATTGGTATTATATGTGTGCTCCAGCCTGTCTGGCCRTGCTAATTCAACTTAATACCATTCTACTAAATTCGTTATGGTCAACATTATCGTGATGTAAGATTAAGATWTAAGAAATAAAAGACATAAGATATATGATAAAAGGAATGCATAGGTCCACTAACATAAGGTTTTGTTTTGTGTTTGTTTTGTTAAAATAGTTTAGAATGAAACAAATTAAGATTCTAGACTAGGATTCATCAAAGTTAAAAAAGATACATTTTCTGTTCTTTGTCTTAAATTCGGGGTGTAAATGATACTTAATATTTATGATGTTATAAGAGTTATATATAAAAATCATAGAATAAAAATATCCAATAAAAAACACACAGACAAATATTGAGTACACTGCAAACTTTATATATGCCAGAAATCATTGTATCTGCAAACTCAGGCTAAATCCACTTATTATATGGTACAAGTGAGCATATTGGGTGCTGGGCACTGGTTCTGAGCTAGGGATTAGTGAGTTCCACAGCTAACATGTGACATCTTTGTATAATCAGAAAAGTGACACAGTTCAGGCAAAGACCGCATGTGTACTTTTGGCAGATAGCCCTAGAATGCATGAAGGAGTAGAGAGGATAATAGCTTGAAGGAGAAGTGAGAAAGGTTAGAGTTTGAAGATAGATTTTAGGACTGAGGAAGGGGAGACTATATGTGACTGAATATGAAGTTATTCTAAGAGACTGGTTTATCTTTATAATTCAGTAACAAGACAAAGAGGATCATCAAGAATTTTAACATAGAACAGCAAYAATAATGCAATGATTAACTGGAATGGAAGGTTGATTTTTTTGAGTCTTCCCAAAAATAACATAGAATTTTGTTACCAAGGCATTGGTGGCGGTGGATCGATGCTCCTCATGCAGTAACTCCAGTATGTCTATGGAACCTCCATGAAATTTCACACGTAGACTCAGAACATGCCTAGGTAGTTCATAAGCACACAAAAATTGAAGAAACTGGTCTGAAGGAAGCACAGGCAAATATAATGTAACGCTGATTGCGAGCATGAGAGTCTTTGAMAGAAACTCCAAAGAGGTAAAGTGAGGAAGAGTGACAGAGAGTGCATGGGGAACGATTCTGTATTACCATTTCTARGTGAACAATGATGGGAATTATAAAATGAAAAGGTTGAGGAGTGAAGATGAGGAAGATGATTCTCCTCTTTGCATGGCATTTTTAGCAGCCCATGCTAYGTAGGGGATCCACTAAAAATGTGTGGGTCAATATGGAGTCTCATTATTAAGGAGAAAATCTGGTCATTCTCTTAATGTCCAGAAAGAGTCCCAGAATGACCCTTCTCCACTGTCCTTCTATAATAGAACAAGGGCATGTTAGAATTGCTTTTCTAGCATGCATTAAATACTTAGGAAAAAATGAGTTCAGGAAGTCAAAGATCTCTGACTTTTCTGTTAAGTAGAAATGCATGAAAATAAAACCGTAAGACACAACAGAGCTTGGTAATTTGTGTGTAATTCTCCTGTACTGACTTGGCAGGGATTCAGGCTCTGCAATTGGGAGAGGTTAGGGATCCTGRCGAGGCTTGGCATCAGTGTTGGTGGATTATTTTCTTTTAAAGCTTTCTTTGGAAAGATGCAGAGAATTTAGGTATTTGAGATCACTACTTGCTGAGTTGAAATGAAATGTTCCTCGGGGGTGAGCTTGAAAGGTTATCTAGCCAGATTGTGGAATTTCTGGACAACCAATTACTCTCCAGCCCAGAGTTGCCTGATTTAGCAAACAAGAGTGGAGAAGACCATGATAAATTTAAATCTCAGATGAATACCAGTAATTTCTTAAGTTGAAATTTATCCCAAATATTTCAGAAAATACACACATAAGAAAAATACATAATACTTTCCCCMAAATCAGCTTTATCTGTATATTATTTATTCTACATGACAGCCTTTCTTTAGTGCCCCAAATGAAGATTGCGAATATATTTACTTATATAAAATATCACAAGTATTAAGGCTTAAGGACAAAAGTGAGAAATTAATGAAGTGTCAAGTAGAAAATTATCACAGCAATTTAAAAAGCATCTATATATCCATTTCGGAGACAGAAACAAAACAAGCTTTCTGGGAAAATTATACCATGATTTTCCTTCCTGTGCTTGGGATAAAATTCCTGATTTACTTTTTAAGCCTTCCATACATTTTATCATCTTGTTCTATAATCTTAATACAACACTGTGTGGGAAGACAGCCTATAATTAAGGCATAAGTTATCAAACAGACTGCAGATGTACAGCCGCAATGGAAGGTGAGCTTGGCAATTGGTTTCTAACGGAGGCTTTAACGTTCAGCAGATGTGCTCGTTCCAAGCAAGGAAGGCGGTGTTGAGAATAAAATTCTATTACAGGTAGCATCTAATTTATAGATAGAAAATGTTTCTTTAATTAGATCTGTTTTTAGAAATTCTTCTGCCTRGATATATATTAAGAAAAATTTTTGCAATCAAATGAAACAACTACATCAAAGAGCAAATGCAATTTAAAGTAGCTGAAAGTATGATGCGGGACCATAGAAAAGTTAAGTTTTAATTCTTTTAAGGGTCGTGGAGAAGTTTCTCAGATGGAAGCATGTGGAAATCTTTTTAAAATATATGATTAAAAACCATCAGTGCATTTTTTATGACTAAGGACATACACGCGGAAGTTGTGTAATTTAGATACAATGAAAGCAGCAAGGAGAATTTAGCTCAGATATGAAGACTTAGAGACACTGATAATTTTGGTACATTCCCTTATTGTGTTTGGTTAAATGAATGTCTTTTTTTATATAAATTAAAAACTCTCTGTTAATGTCCTTATACAGGTAACCARTGTGTCGTATGGATCAATTTTGGTTTTTAATAACCCTTTCACTTTGGGAATTAGGTATACAGTTATTTTTTTATCCATGTTAAGATGCCTTATTGCATATTCAAGGGATTATGTAATTCTGGTTATTTCTGAAGCAGGGAAATAGATTCCTGGGCTATGAGTATAAGATATTAATGGACTTAGCACACACACACACCATCAAACAGTATTCTAAATAGATAATGCCACTGAAAGTCAGAGGTGGGAAAATATAATCAATATCAAGGAGTCAAAGAATGTGCTGGGGCATACATCATGAGTGGTGGATGGGTAAACTCAAAGCTAAAAGAGAGGACTTCAGTACTGGCCTGCAGAAGATCTTAATAACACACTATTGTAGTGAGTTTCTCTTTCTACACTAAGGACTAGAGAGCCATGGATAGCTTTTGAGCCGAAGAATGTCATAACTTTAAGACTTTCTTTCAGTTAATTATAAGTTATAAAATGTTTCTGAACTTTTTGATCATGCCCAAATAAATGTTTAAGGTCATCAACTATCAAAATTTGAATGTCTGGAAATAAACTATTCCATGGGGTCTTCATGTTTAAAGATACCATTGACATTTACTTTATTGAACATAAATTGATTTTTATATACTCCTGTCAGTGACTGCATTAAGCACCTGGACGACAGAAAGTGGCAGGGCAACTCCATGTCGTGGAGACCTTTACATGTGCACTCTGGTGGGTATGGGGCTGTGAATGTCGTAAAGATTTATTGAGGATTCAACGTGTCCCTAGGACTTTCTTGTTTAATGATGTACTCCAAAGTTGTTCCTTTCTTTGAGCAAGGCTGGAGGAGCAAGATGTCACTTWAAAGAGTGTTCACATACACATCACTTTTAAACTCAGCACACAGTGTATCCTTTTTTCATGATTCTCTTTCTTTATGACAATGTATAAAAATATAGAGAAACAAATAACTTCTATACCCACCTCTCTTTTAAATATTCTAGACAGAGCTGCTTTTAAATTTGTTTTTATTTTTTTGTGCAGCACACTTTGATCGTATCTACTCCCACTTCCCCTCAATCTCCACCACTCCCTACCTCCTCTTCCCAAAGCTCCTCAGATCCCTCTTCATAATTTTGGTGGTTTTCTTCTTCTTCTGTTTTTATAACCCATGGAGTCGAATTAATACTGTCCATAGGCACATAGGTACAGGGTTCTATTCACCACAACTTGCCTAACCTAGTAGTGGCCATCTCTATAAAGAAATTAACCCTGGCATCAACTGATAACAGCTCCTTAGCAGTGAACCATTGMAAATCTCTCCTGTCATCTGTGTTGGAATGTTGATTGGCTTGGTCTTGTATAGACAACCACAGTCAGGTTGAGAAGGCATCATTTGTAGCAGTCCTCCCTGACCTCTGACCCAGGCTGGTTTTATTTCATTGTCTCATTTTCTACCACCACACAGATGTTTTCAGGGATACCAGAATACAACCAGGTTAATGTTTTTCATTCTGGATCATTGCCCATTGYGGAAGGTAAAGCATTAGACAATGTTACTTCTTTTATACAAGCATCTKCCAYGAAATGAAGGTAGGATAAGCTATAGAGAAAAAYGCGTTGGAACAATTATAGGTATATTGTATTTCCTCATGTCTCTCGGTATCGGAACATTCCGGGGCTGWGAGAATGCAAGCTTCTAAATTTGAAATCTATTTAAACGCTGAAAGTTCTGAGTTTCAAATTCAACTTGATCTTTTCAGCCTTTGGATTCTGTCGCCTGCTGTCATAACATTGCTTCTCGATTCAAAGAGGGGAAAAGGAGATTCACAGCACCTCAAATAAAGCTTGTCTGGCATCAAGTGTAAATGAATCAGAAAACCAAGCATTAACGTTTACTTGAAATAGATAGGACGTTAAAAAATGGGGATAAAATTGCATTGATGGTCTGAAATAGCTATTCAAGTGTTTTTATGGCACCTGCAACCAGACATGCTTGGCTAGGAGTCTGAGGCACTTCTTCAACATTACAACAGCCACTGCTGACATCGTGTTAAGCCTAAAATGTAAATAGCTTCTGCCTATATTCCATTTGACTCTGACAGTACTGCTGCACTGTTTAAGTGAGTGTAAGTATTTCTGACTTGGCTTTCTAATTTTGTCCTAAAACTTTCCCTAGAATGAATTTTTGCTCATAAAGCAAACCATTTAACACATTTTTTTTCTTTTGGTCAATTTAAAGCAAATAAATCAGGTCAGGTCACTTTTATGACATAAAAGGAAAAATGATATTTTCTCACTTTGGACTCTTTTATTTTTAAATTTCTGCAACTAAAATGTCTTTTCTCTCCTTTAAGTCCAAGATGACAGGTCATTAATCCTTAATGTGAATTTGTACCTCTGGGTATTTAGGGTAGAAAACTCATTAAAATTCTTTTGTTTTATATATGACTGTCCTAATACAAATTTGGGGTTCATGTTTAGAATTTGTTAAAATGAATAGAAAGCATAGACATGCATTTAATGAGCTGAAGTGTGTAAAAATTGCTCCTACCTATAGGCAATGTCTTTCCTAAGTGTCTGCTGGTAATTTTTCAACAGAATGAAGTTCTACATACACATTTTTAGTCTCTCACTGGATTTTCTGGTTAGGTACAGCATAGTATGTAATTTTTAAATTATACTTTTCTGCCCTTACAGAAGGTATAGATTGRATATATTTTCTTTAATTGTGCCAATAGGCATGGCGTTGTGCTACCATCTTGGTTTTCATTTTAAGGGAATAGTTTCTCAGTGGGAAAAGGTTAGCTATCCATGGCTAATCTATGGAGAATGTCCTATGGATACTAGCAGATGCCTTCTACAGTCTCTTCCTCACAGTTTCTTTTGCTCCCTTTCTTCTTTTCTTTCTTTTTTATTAGATATTTTCTTTATTCATATTTCAAATGTTATCTCCTTTCCTCCGTTCTCCTCTACAAACCCCCTATCGAATTCCCCCTCCCTCTGCTTACCAACCCACCCACTCCTGCTTCCCTGTTTTGGCATTCCCCTACACTGCGGCATCAAGCCTTCACAGGACCCCCTCTCTCATTGATGTCTGACAAGGCCATTCTCTGCTAAATATGTGGCTGGAGCCATGGGTCCCTCCATGTGTACTCTTTGGTTGGTAGTTTAGTCCCTGGGACTCTGGAGGTTACTGGTTGCTTCATATTGTTGTTCCTCCTATGTGGCTGCAAACCCTTTCAGCTCCTTGGGTCCTTTCTCTAGCTCCTACATTGGGAACCCTGTGCTCAGTCCAATGGTTGGCTGAGAGCATCCACTTCTGCATTTGTCAGGGATTAGCAGAGCCTCTCAGGAGACAGCTATATCAGGTTCCTGTCAGCAAGCACTTGTTGGCATCCACAGTAGTGTCTGGGTTTGACAACTCTATGTGCGATGGATCCTCAGGTGGGGCATTTTCTGGATGGTCTTTCCTTCAGTCTCTGCTCTACATTTTGTCTCTGTATCTCCTCCCATGGGTATTTTGTTCCCYCTTCTTAAGAAGGACTGAAATATCCACACTTTTGTCTTCTTTCTTCTTGAGCTTCATGTGGTCTGTGAATTGTATCTTGGGTATTCTGAGCTTCTGGGTTAATATCCACTTATCAGTGAGTGCATACCCTATGTGTTTTTGTGATTGGGTTATCTCACTCCTCCTGCTTAGAAAAGACCAGCCACCAACACATTTATTTCAAACTTGACCATGAAGACTTCATTATCTGTTATATTTACAAGTAAACTAGGGATAGCCATTTTCAAGGTTACCAAAAAAGTGTTTCTTTTCATTCCAACTGTTGATAAATGTATTAGAACTCATGAGGAGGAATTTTGTGTTTTTGCTTTTGTAATTTATTTTGCAAAAGTGTCCTAATGTCACACACAGTTTAAGTTATATTCCAGGTAGGCATTTGAAATCCCCATAAATTCAGTCAATCAATATTTGGTGAATATCAGCTGCATGTCAAGAAGTAGGAATATAATAAAGAACAAAGATGTCACACATTGGTAGCCTTTAAATGAGAGGAAGTAAAAAGGAGGTCACACAATCTAAATTGTCCTTGCAGTTGTGCTAAGGTCTTACACAGAGATACCCAGAATTGTAATGTATTTAACAGAACAAATGAATTCCTACTAAAGACTAGGGAAGGTTTTCTTGAAGTGTTAATGGATTCAATGAGGGGAATTTTTGTTAGGACAACCTGCAGAAGAAAGYGGTAAAGATTGTACTGGGTGCTGGAAGAAGACCATATTTAGAACGCAAGGGAGGTTCTGTGAGRAAGAAGAAAGAGTCTCATATCGGTTTTATCTAAGACCATGTCTACCTCTGACTGTTATTTGGAGAGATATGATCCAGCAAATAGTGATGGATCTACTCAGGAATGTAAGGAGAGCACACTGTGTTTTTAATTTTCTCTTTGACTCGGGGGGAGGGATGATGCTTGCTGTTGGAAGACTGCTATATTTTTATTTTTATTTTTTTTGGCTCATTAGATCATAAATTCAATAGCAAACCATGTTTCTGGAGTGAATTTACACATCTGAATATTAACACAATCAATTTTGGTATGCAACACTTCTTCCTTATTCTGAATGCACTTGCTGTTTGGTAGTCAAAATTTACAAATATTTCCTTGGTATTTAGAAATTCTCCTAAAAAAAGCAGTGTCAAAGAAAATGTAAATAACCTTATTATTAGAACTTTGAAATGGTAATTACAGAAGGCTTGTATTAGGCAGGCTTTCTGAAAGCTCAGACCCCCTGTTCTGTGTATTGTATTTTTGTAACATTCAAGAAAGTAGCTAAATTATAAATTTCCATCATAGGAATGATGCAAAGAGGTAGATTTTTGACAGCACCTAAATGCTTAATCATCATCATTTTCTTACATAAAAGACATAGCTTGTTCATTTACATATTTAATTATCAGCTATTGTAGTGGTTCAGGAAGACTGGGTTTAGAAAATTTTGATTGGCTTCAGAGACAAACATTGTTTCCAGCTACCAGTAACTCCCTTTGCTTAAATCAGTAGGTCTAAACTCTTCCTCTTGTGCTGAGGTAATTGTGGAATTTGTAGATGTGGTTTTTCCTTTACTGACTTTAGAAACTATAGCTTCCATGTATTAATCCATTCTCTTGTTTGTTGATTTGTGGTTTTAACCATGGAATCCTTTAGGTGTTAGTGTTAGAGTGCACACTGTGCAGGARAGCTTGGGCAGACAAAAAGCAACTGGAGGCTCAAGGCCCTCAATCTTCCTTGTCTTCCTGATGCGGATTCCTGTGAAGTCACTTAGTAGAGTGCTTCATGACGTGGAACATGAAAGCAATGATACTGTCAAGTTACCAAGACTTTGTTTTTGAAGCCCTGTGTTCTGTACCTTGTTTCCTCTGAGTGACTTGCTCTGAGCAGTGCCATTACCACGTCATACAGACATTTCAAACAGCCCATACTGTCTTCATGGTGAGTCTCTTGTAGACAGGAGATGACACTTCCTGCTCATCATATGAATGAGTCAACTTGGAAGTAGATTTTCTATCCCTACTCTAACTTTAGCCGTTTGGCATACTTTCATGGGTTTGATAGAAACTTTACAAGAGTTTCTGAGACAAAATATCCTGGTAATCCACTCTTAAATTACTTTTCTATAAAATTTCCTTATACAATAGCCAAAGATAAATATTTCTTATCACTTTAAGCTATTAAATTCTGGAATAACTTTCTATGCCAACATAGGCTGTGATGTTGATTTTCATATTTTTCCATCATTTGTATGGGAGAGGTATACTCAAATCTTAGCTGGATACCTAGCAATGATGGAGCCTAAACACAGTCTCAGCACACAGAGCTGTGGCTACAGTTATGCCTTTAGAATCCAAACAGACACAGGTCATTGTAGTAACTTGGATTCTTCTAGCAATTTGTAATTTATTTTTTGCAGTTTGCAAATTTCTTTCATGCAATATAACTGTGAGTTGCTAGAGACAGAGCAGATGTTACAGACAAGGAATCCTTTGTTAATAAATATGCATTGAGTGACTACCGCATTTCTTACAGTGAGTTAACTATTGGGGTCATCCAGAGATAAAGGAGGACGAAGTCTATTTTCACTGAAGAATGGATAAACACTGAAATGGTCACAAGAGTCATTCTTACTGCTGGAGTTCAAGTGCAGGTTGCTATGAAATATAAAATGAAGTAAGACAGACTAATGTGAGGGTCAGAAGTGGCTTCTCTGAAAACATTATAGTTCACTTGAGGTTTACAAGACTGAAGAACCAATCTACAGTGAAAGTGTGACAGGTGACGGGGAGCCAGGCTACTCTGGTCTATTAAGCCTTTGAGTTAGGGCAGTACACAATCTGTATGACAAGTTGAAAAAAAATGTATGAATGGATAAGGGTGAGTGAGAGGAAAATGCTGTGGCATAATGCTGAAGATGCAAGCGGAGACCAGCTCTTCAGCACCTTGTCAGAGTTAGGAGGAAGATCTGAAAGTGAAGTGTACAGCAGAATGTGAGTGAACTAGAACTTGAACCCAGATTTTCTCTTCACACCTTTCATTTTAGAGAACTTAACGTTTCAGTGTTACCGTGTTCCTGCCAGTTAGACAACCCTGAAATACACGCTCTGACAGAGAGGAAAGAAGTTTAGACCCAGTGATGGCAAGGATAAGATTCAGCAGAAATGATAACTCATCAAAAGCAGAGACCAGGAATTTGGTTACTGACTTGCTGATCATGGATTAATTTTTGTAAGCCAGAATTTAGACAGTTRAGTATTTTATCTGTTATAGTTCTCTTAATCCACATGGTTGTTCTAGCTGATTGCCACAAGCATCTCCCATGAGCATTGTAGAAAATAGATAGCAAAGTGGCATCAAGAAAGCCTGGAGAATTGTGAGGATTTACCCAGCCCTGACAAATCCCTTGGGGGTTACTAGGATCCATATGAAAGGGAAGGGGCCATTTGCCAGGTTTGTATGTCTCTGTTCAATACCTGCAGAGAACAGATGAAACTATAACAAGATGATGTTTATATTTATCAAGAGKTTTAGTGAGTAAAGAAATCTGGGAATCACCAATTTCTTCTAGGGGGGAGGTGACAGCTGGTTATGAAGCRCAACTTAGGCTGCACCTTTATTTGCCTTGCTGGGAAGGGGCTATGAATGTCACCGGATAAACTTATCCCTTCTAGTTTTTCCTGAACTCTGGCTGACTGGTTCAATTCAGCTGTTCTGGCTCAAACTCCTCTCCAAGCAGACTGATTCAACCTGGCTTTTTT
>BDUI01019000.1:11683-26721 GCA_002335545.1 Apodemus speciosus
CTTATAGGGCTGCCCAGAGAGTTAAGGTGTGGGATCGGGCGGGACCAGGCAGGGGACCAGAGGGAAGGCCAGGAACATGGGACTGCGGCCAGAAAGTAGATTCAGAGGCTCAGAGCTCCTGAGCCAGCCCTGCAGCTGCAGTCACTCTCCGAGGGCCTCAAAGCCGTGTTCCACTCAATCCACAGCACAGGCACATTCAGCCATGGCCTCTGGTCTCAGGAAAACCCCAAGCCCCTAAGGTCCCGAGCCAAAAAAAAAAAAAAAAAAAAAAAAAAAAAAAAAAAAAAAAAAAAAAAAATGGTTTTGGATTTAAAACTCGGGCCAGGATGGATTTCCTGATGTGTCTGAGCTACCTAACAACGAATGTGAAGTCCCACTGCCCAAGCCTCTCGAATCAACCCCATCTGCCACCACAGTGCTGGGAATAATGGTACGCCTGCCAGCGATGCTGCTCCAAGACTGCGCAGAACAAACCAAAGCAGAACTTAAACAAACAAAATCCAAAACCAAAAATCCAGCTTACAGAGCTTCAGCCRGCTGGGGCTGCACGTTTGTGCGTGGATGCTGCTGGGCGCCATTGCAGGAGCAGAACCCAGGCCAGCAGAGCCAGGGGCTAGAACTAGAAGCAAAGAGGCAGAGAGGGCCATCCAGAGACTGGGCCTGTGCTCCCCAACAGTGACAATCTAAGGAGAGGGGTGCCCCTGATTACCRTCATTTATTTCAGCCATGAAGCAGGGGAAGAAAATATTGTTTTCCAAAAAGAAAACAAAAAGGCATCACAAGAATGGCTCTGCAGGAAATGCCTCTGAGGAGTTCTCAGCCCCAGCAAGTCACCCACGGGAGGCTCTGCTGCAAGGACCCASGGTCCCCATAACTATACCTCGGAGCGCTGAAGACCCCGGGCGGCTGACTCAACTCTGGCTCCCGAGTTCTATCCCAGCAAGAACAGTGCGGTGCTCAGAAGAGAAATGATCCCAAAACTGCCAGGTTCTACGGAAATCCCAGAAACCATTATAGAGGCAGAGCACCCTCGACGTTGATGGTTGGTGATGAGTGTTAAGTCCAGACCCTAGGGAAGGTCTCCATGGGCCTATCTACCCACACCAACCCGGGAYGTGCTGGGACGGGCAGCGTGGAGTGGAAATAGATCTCTCCCCTTTGGCAGGAGGTGAGGGTGGGCAGAACTTTGATAATTTACGAGCTGCTACATCTTTGGAATTGTTTTAGAATCATTACAAAATGAACAAGCTAAAAGACTAGCGCATTCTGGCTCTAACGGATATTTTCTTCCCAGAACCAACCCTAGCTTCCTTTTCGGACTGACGTTCCATGACTCATTTAGCGGCGAGTCAGYRCCTCTCTGGTGCTCCCTCTCCCTCCTCCCCCCTCCCTGATGCTGTCTGTTCCTTCTGGGGAGGGGAGGACTCAGCCATCTGCTTGTGCATTCTGACAGAACTTATTTTGGCACATTTACTTCCCACTGACTTTCTAGCCACAGAATGAAGTGACAGCAAAATGTATCTACTAAAGAATGTCCTAGTGGTAATTGGGAGGAACTGTGATCAGCACAGCAGGGGTAGGGAGACCAGAGACCTACTTACCACGCCATCTTCCTGTCCAGCTGACATCTAAACTGTATTCAGATGAATNGGTCCCCATAACTATACCTCGGAGCGCTGAAGACCCCGGGCGGCTGACTCAACTCTGGCTCCCGAGTTCTATCCCAGCAAGAACAGTGCGGTGCTCAGAAGAGAAATGATCCCAAAACTGCCAGGTTCTACGGAAATCCCAGAAACCATTATAGAGGCAGAGCACCCTCGACGTTGATGGTTGGTGATGAGTGTTAAGTCCAGACCCTAGGGAAGGTCTCCATGGGCCTATCTACCCACACCAACCCGGGAYGTGCTGGGACGGGCAGCGTGGAGTGGAAATAGATCTCTCCCCTTTGGCAGGAGGTGAGGGTGGGCAGAACTTTGATAATTTACGAGCTGCTACATCTTTGGAATTGTTTTAGAATCATTACAAAATGAACAAGCTAAAAGACTAGCGCATTCTGGCTCTAACGGATATTTTCTTCCCAGAACCAACCCTAGCTTCCTTTTCGGACTGACGTTCCATGACTCATTTAGCGGCGAGTCAGYRCCTCTCTGGTGCTCCCTCTCCCTCCTCCCCCCTCCCTGATGCTGTCTGTTCCTTCTGGGGAGGGGAGGACTCAGCCATCTGCTTGTGCATTCTGACAGAACTTATTTTGGCACATTTACTTCCCACTGACTTTCTAGCCACAGAATGAAGTGACAGCAAAATGTATCTACTAAAGAATGTCCTAGTGGTAATTGGGAGGAACTGTGATCAGCACAGCAGGGGTAGGGAGACCAGAGACCTACTTACCACGCCATCTTCCTGTCCAGCTGACATCTAAACTGTATTCAGATGAATYGCTACAGCTTTCCACTAGCAGATGGCCGCCCCCACATCCACCGATCACATTCTCTAACTTATTTAATTTGGAAAAATATCAGATGGAAAATTTCCTCACATTTAAAACATGAAAGCAATGTACCGACGACACAGCATCATCTAGAAATGTGCCTTCAGTGGGGCTAGCCAAAGGGTTCCGGACAATTAATAACTCGGCAAAACTAGGGGAAGGGTGAGTGAGGATAGTCTGGTAATGTAACTTTGAAAAGGTCCATCAACCTGGAGACAGTCCCAGACCCAGTTCTGAACAGAAGCAACTTCGGAGGAGGCAACAAGCAGTCACGGTGGTCGGTCAGCTCTGAGCCTTCACACCGGGCRATGGGAAAGATGGGAGTCTGTGAGCCCCGCGGCTGCACCGTGCACTGAACAATGAGTGCCAGGAAAGGGATGGGCAGCTTTGAGGCCAGGCCTTGAGCGGAGCCGCTGGCGCCCAGAGCACAGCTTGCAAGGGCTAGCTCAGGAGCCGGGTCTGTCGTGAGTGGGTGGTAGAGCTAGTTAGTTCTCRGGCGCTCCCTCCTGCCTGCCGGGAGTTAAGAATATTGCCCTGGAAGTTCTCCCTATTTAGTGTGTTGGAAGCACGTGATTAAGTTAGTTGCCAAAGGGCAATTAACAGGGCTATTGCCAAATTAAGTGGGAAAAGAAAAGTCACTGCGCCCTAGAGTCCTGGGTGCGGGTGGGGTGGGAAGAGGAGGCCGCAGCAGGGCGGTGCGGCGCTGCGCTGCGCGGTGCTCTTTGGTGGCTGTCCACTGATGGCCAGGCGGTGCCAGTCACCGCACCCTCTGTTTCCTTCTCTGAGGCTGCTTCGCATGACCAGCAGAGCCGGGACAGCACCAGGTAGGATGTGGGAGTTGAGTGGATGGTGACATTGGCAGATGCCCTGGGGCGGGCACCAGAAGGAACACCCAAGGGGGGGGGTCAGTGAAATAATCCCTTTGAATCCCAAGTCATGTCCCTTAACGCACAAAACAAAGAGAAGCCTAAAGCCCACACTTTTACAAAAGACAGAAATTTGAAACAAAAATGTTAAAGAATTTAAAATTTCCCCCCCTCTCCTCAGAGCCAACTGTGAGATCAGTCGGGGTCCCCCACCCCCACCCTGCTTTCTTTAGTGTAGGTCCTTTGGGCTTGGATGGAAGCGGGCGGAAACAGAGCTGGGGCCGACGCAGTGGGAAATTTATTTCCCCAAGTCAGAGCCTCGGGGAGTGTAGGAGGTACTGCGGCTCCGGCTCCGCCAACACTCAGTCCCAGGTCCTCTGAAGAGCTATTCCAGGAGGTCCTGAAAAGAAAGACACGTGCCTGTTACTGACACATTAGGAAAGCAATCGCCGACTTGTCACTCCAGTGCTGCTGCAGGCTCATGCACAACTTGGTTCCAAGTATATTTTTATTTTTAAACTTAAAATAGATTTCCTTCTTTTCATTGTATATGTATGGGAGGCCAGCAGAGGGCATTGGGTCCCCTGGAGCGAGAGTTCCTGTGAGCAGGAGCCATCATGTGTTCACAGAGAATGGAACCTGGGTTCTTAAGAGTTGCTAGTGCTTTTAACCTCTCAACCATCTTTCCAGAGATTGTCTCCATCACAAGTCTTTTTAAGACTTAAAATTTTCACCAGGTCGTGGTGGTGCACACCTTTAATCCCAGCACTTGAGAGGCAGACACAGGCCTTGGTGAGTTCGAGGGCAGCCTGGTCTACTAGACCTAGAGCCTAGTTCTAAGACAGCAAAGGTTACACAAACCCTGTCTTGACAAACAAACATATTTTTTTAAAAAAAAAAAGAGAGAGAGAAAGACTTGAAATTTTGGATAATTCCTCAAGAAGAAAGCGCCTCACCTCATCTGAATCATCGTGATAGCCGCCTTTAGCGCGGGAGGCTGTATCCAAAGCTTCTACTCCGTCGGCCTCTGCGTGCTGCTGTAGCACGGAGTACCGGTGCACCAGGAACCTGCAGAGGGGACCCTGGTTAGTTTCCCGAGCTGAGCGGGGAACATTTCCTACAGCATGGAATTTCCTCGGTTTTCCACACTCAAGGCCGCACTGCATGCAGATATATGTTACACAATTTGGACTTGATCTTCAGGGTTATCATTAACTCTCTAGCGTTTGCCGAGAGAACTGGACCACATGGGTTGGGGTGGCTTTTGGTTTGGATTCAGTAGCTCTGACCCACTTCCACATTTCTTACCTTCCGCCACAGACGTATTTCTTCACAATGAGGACTCCTGCTACGACGGTGACAAGCATCAGTCCCACGATGGCCAGGATAATAGGGACAGAATTCGACTTGGAATTCTTGATAAAACAAACAGAGCAGCAGTTAGGCACGCAGAGTCTGTGGCTGCATTCATACGGTCCAACACACTTATCCAGGGTACATCGCCACCCCCCAGATGACGGGCTAGCACACCAGCACAGGGGAATCTGACCTCCAGCTGCCTGGAAGCCGTAGTGCAGGGCCTTCCATGTAAAGTCCTGGTGGAAGCCTTGGCCACTGCCTCGAAGCAGGCATGTCCAACCTGTTCGCATTGCAACATGATGTTCTCATCTATAAAGCTCACGCTTGAGAACTGCTCAATTGAGTTGTGGGAAATAAATCGCATCAAGAATTCATGTTTTAAGTAGTTTACAGTTTTGTGTCGGGCCGCCGTATAGCTAGTCTTGGGTGTCGGTAGCCCTGGAGCCACAGGTTGGACATGCCTAGAAGATCGCTATGGTCACTGTGACTGTTCCTAGAGGTTATGGGTGGAGCAGGGAAGGAGCCTGAGAACAGGGTGCTCAGTGGCTCTATCACTAGACTATGTGTGTCAGCGCTACCCCAGGCAGGCCTTCATATGACACGAAGATTTCTGTCGTTACTACCTTCTCGCATGGTTTTGCAGATAAGCCGTATCAGATCACTGTTTTCGTGTAACCTACCTGCGTCTGGGTAGGAGATAGGAAGTGTGTGTTTTCAGTGTATCCAAGAGGAGGCGGAGCTGGATTCTGGGACAAGCTGTGTCCCTGTGGGCGGGAGTCCTGTGCAATCACACACACACAAACACTCTGAGGACAGCCACCAGCAGTCCAGGGCAGGGGTGCAGAGGAGGAGGAACTGCCCCCTTACCAATACACACACCCACACACTCTTCCCTGTTGTCGTCAGAGTCCCTCCCTTGCCAGTGTCTCCTCCCTTTGAACAGGGAGGAGGTGCCCAGATTGTCAGGTGCTTAACCTTAGGTGGTGGGCCCTCAGGTTATCTCCCAAGTCGCTGCTGGCCCTGTGCTGCTTTACCAGGGGGCCTCCCTAGTCACCTCACCTCCAGAGCTCCACCGGGCAGACCGCTACCACTCTTCCTATGACTTGATGTGAGGCGGCCCATCATGACCACAGTTTAGCTTTTGTTTTAGCACACTCTGCATGCGTCAGCACAAAGGCACTACCTACATGCTCGCCTGCGTGCGTGCAAATCTCCACTCCATGGCCCTTTGTGGTCTTATTCTTTTGTTTTTTCCAGAGGCTTGTTTGTCTTTAAATATTTATTTTTGTTTGTAAGTTTTGTGGTGTGTGTGTAAGTGTGCATGAGTGTGTGTGCACGTGTGGGTGCAGTGCCCACAGTATCCAGAAGAGAGTTACAACCCTCTGGAGGTCCAGGCAGCTGTGAGCGGCCTGACACAGATGCCCTAAACCAAGCCGGTCCTGTGCAGGAACAGTACGCACTGTTGAGTGCCCAGTCATCTCTCTGTCCCCAATTGTTTGTTTTGGAGACAGTGTCTCATGTAGTGCAGGTTGACTTCAAACTAGCTATGTAGCCATGCCCTCAGCTCCCAGGTGTTTGGGTTACAGGCGTGCATGGCTATTCATGTGTACTGGGGATTGAAGTCGGGGCTTCACTTATCCAAGGCAAACACTCGACTTACTGAGCTACAGTGCCCTGCACTGCCCTTTCCGGTTTAAACCTTTGGCTAACATATAAAGAGTTCATATACCATCAGGTGACAGCAGGGACAGTTCAACATGCGCACCCTCACTCACTGAGCACACTCCTATGACTCCATGCTGCTAAGACTTTTATAACTTTACCTAATACCATTTTCTCCCAACACAGACCAGCTCTTAGCAGGATGAGCCTGTCACTGGGGTGTGGCATATGATGGTCCTTCATCCTGACAGCTTCCCGTGCAAAGCGTCGTAGGAACACCGTGGCCATACCRTGTCAATGGCTAAGAGTAACCCTGGTTCTTCCTCATGAAATCCTGCCTACACCCAGAACCTAGGTTTGTTTTCAACATACCTGCTTCGTGGGGTTCAAGAAGTTGCTTGTGCATTTCTTTTTCAAGTCTTTTACTTCTCGGGTTGGATTCATACCCCCTTGGCATCTGTCTCCGGGGATTTTCCGGTACCTGAAGGGCAGAGGAGCTTGGTCAGAGGCTGGCAGTGGYTGTGCTGGCGTCTGGGGAAAGACAGAGACAGTAGCCAGGGCCTCTTGGCTGGGGAGCACCGACCACTGCTCTGCAGGACTCAGACAGACACATCCCGGCTTGTAGGCTATGAAGTATACGGAGCCTCAAAGAAGCGAGTTTATGGGAGTTCCCCAAATCCCAAAACAACAATTGGAAGCGGCAGGAAGGCCAGGCGAAGGCCGGCTGCTGCTAATGAAGACTGGGAGATGCCTGTGAGCAAACGGCTCGAAACACACTGCAGTGAGGAGGCTCCTACAGCRCAGCAGAGAAGCCAAAGAGCTGCCCCAAGACTAAGCCAAGCAGTGGAGAAGCCATGGTAAATGTCTGTATCAGTTAGTGTGCAAGAAGCAACACACACATACATACCACACACATCACCACATATACACACTACACCACACATACAACATACACACCACATATCACACATACATGATGTCTATATTAGTGTGCAAGAAGCAAGCACACATACATACCACACATACAACATACACTACACATCACATAAACATATGTGATAAATAACTATATTAGTTAATGTGCAAGAAGCATCACACACAACCACACACCATACACACACATTCACACATACTACATATATTACATACACCACACATCACATATACACGATGGATATCTGTATTAATGTACAAGAGGCATCATACATACACCATACATTACCACCTATACACACACTAAATTCACCACATATATACATCACACACATGTAAATGTCTATATAAATGTGCAAGAAGCATTACACGTATACACCATACACAACATATAAACACATCACATACATACACACTATACATACATACCACATATATGCATACCACACACACACATACACACCACACACTRCACACAAACACACAAATAGAAAAGAGGAGAAAAGCCGGGCGGTGGTGGCACACGCCTGTAGTCCCAGTACTCTGGGAGGCAGAGGCAGGCGGATTTCCGAGTTCGAGGTCAGCCTGGTCTACAGAGTGAGCTCCAGGACAGCCAGGGCTATACAGAGAAACCCTGTCTTGGGAAAAAAAAAAAAAAGAGGAGAAAAAGGGGGTGGAGAGAAGATAATTTTTTTTAGCAGAATACATTTTTTTTTTTAAACCAGAAAATATTCCTGGGCTCTTGCCTCTTTCAGAAAACAGATTTGAAAACTGCAGGAAGTTCTTGTCTCTGGGAAACTGAGGAAATCTGAACAACACTCTAGCTTCACTTGCTGTGAGCCTCTACCTTTAATGGACTTTAAAAGGCGCGGACTCAGAGGCCACACGGCGTTTCCCACCAGCTGAGTTGTAGCACTTCTGATGCGTGGGTAATGATGCTGGGCTATGACGCTCACCGTCTCTCTTGTTCATTTTCAGGGGCTTGTGTTTTGTTTTTAAGACGGTCTTACTATGTAGTTCTCACTGTTCTAGAACTCACTAGGTAGGCCAGGCAGGCCTTGAACCTAGAGATTGGCCTGCCTCTGCCTCCTGAGTGCTGGAATTAAAGGCATGCGCCACCATACTCAACAATTTTCAGCGGCTTAAGTGGCCACAACACAAGTGGCTATGCAGGTGACCTTTTGAATGACCKAGCACAATTCAATGGGTAACGGTTTTTTCATATATGAGTGACTTTAATGAAATGTATACATGTCATACCCCTATGGAAAGACTAAATATTTCCTTCAAGACCCTTACTCTTTGTAATATATAAAAATAATTAACAATTCAGTGTCTGGAACGTCACAAATGCAAGAAGGAACTGCCACCTCCATTCTAAATAACTGCAATCAGTCCGTTTCTTGTTCCTCCGTCTTCTAATTGTAAAGTGGGAATTAAGCTGAAATTAAGTTGGGTTGCATCATCACTGTCAGGGTGGACACAGGAAGAAAGCCGTCCCAGGCGCTCTGAGGGGCATCTACTGCATTTTGCACTCGGACACATTGTTTCAATGGGTAACTTTTTGACATTAAAGGATCCCAAACCTCCAACCTGAGACTGGTCCCAGGAGGCCAATGGCTGCCATTTGGACTCGGCAGATGGCAGAATATCTGATAATCACAGAAYGTTTCCTGACTGTCCTGGAATACTGCTCATTCAGAGCCCTGTGGCCGTAYGCTGCTTTGGCTCAGGGCCGTGAGATCTTGCTGTGGAGAGGCCGCCTTACCCATTTGTCGTCAGGTGCTCCTCCTTGCCATACAGACAGAACTCTAACTCATGTCCCTTCAGTTCCGGCTGCTCCACACACTCTGAGGCGTTCTCTGGGCGGAAGTAGCCAAAGTCGCTGTAAGAATCAACAGTAAGGATACTTTTGAAGTTGCCTGCCTACAAGCCAGCACAGGAGTCAAGCGGACAGTTGACATTCCCGTTGAGGACGCTCCAACTGAGGTGAGAACGGTCGCTGGGAACAGGCCGGGGAGCTATGGCATCTCTGCAGGTCCATGCTAGAATCCTAAGTGTCTTCCCCTGGTGCTGGTGTTAAAGCGTGGTCCCCAGTGTGGAGGTCCCGAGAGGTGGTGAAGCATTTAAAGGATAGGACCGAATGGGACCGTCCCCCTTTCCACCACCCCCAGGGACTGACACTCTGCCTCACACTTCTGCCCTGACGCGCTGCCCACGCTCCAGGACACTTGCATGTATGTCAGCATGTGTGAATGCCCGTACCCAAGCATGGAGGACAAAGGTTAACGCCGGGTGTCTTCCTCTCTGCCTCTCTTCCTCATTTTTTTGAGACATTGAACTTGGAGCTCACTGACTGACAGACGAGCTAGGCNGCTCCTTGTTTATGTTTTATTTATGTTTCCTGTATTTTGACTTCAACAGCTTCTGCAACCTTGGAAGTGAATGTCTAAGGCCCCACGTGGCTTACTGGTCATCAAACCTAACATTTTCCCCTCCTCAGTTCCACATCCGTTCCCAGCAGTACCTTTCCCCCACCAGATGGAAGGGAAATTTAGCTTGGATGTCCTCAACCTGGACTCCGATCATATTTTTCTTCTTTCAAATGTAGYTCTAGCAGGCCTGAGCACACTATATAGATTAGACCAGCCTGGAGTTCGCGGGGCTCTGCCTGGCTCTGCCTTCCAAGTGTTTCTCTCTGAGGTCTCACAGCTTCCTTGGGTGCTGCTGGGTGTCTAAGCCTCCATGACCCACTTGGTCATCAATACTTAGCTTGATGCTACCTCCTCGACAAGCCATTCCGCGATTCCCCCGCCCCCTTTTCAGCCACAGGGAACCCTCTCTCCTCACTACCCCCTCCTGTGTGGGTGAGTCTGRTGTGGGAAAGTGGAAGAGGCTTTCAAGCTGTRCTCCCTGCCTTATAGTTAAAGGCCAAGTGGGGGTTTCTGAGGCGCAGGGTGAGGACAGGTCTTCCTCACATAGGAAGCAGTCTCTCAACCCTACACTCAGCAGGACCCCAGCACATTAGGAGACAGCAGCTCAGGCAAAGAGGCTCCCAGAAGCCAGGGCAAGGACAGGACAAACCTTCAGAGTGACCCCAGGCTTGCCTGGCAGCCAAAGGTGAGCTGAGTGATGTGTTTCCTGTGGAAATGAGGATGGGAGGAGCCATACAGGGTTGGACCTGAGTTTCCTTCAGACCTGCATTGAGCTGTCACCTGTAGTTCAGTGGAACACGACAAGGGGACAAGAGTACTAGCTGTCCTCTCTGTCCGAGTGCTTTAGAGATCCAATTTTACTTCCTGTCTGTTACAAGCAGCAAGCTAGCGCCTGTAATATTATCACCTGTAATATGAGGCGGTTCTTATTTGCCACAAATTTCCTCATTTAAGTGGCCCTCGCCTCTTGCATCTCAACTAACACCAGACGCGTGAGTAACTAACTCTTGATCCTTGATGGTCCTGAACTTTAGGGAGTACATCCTGGTGGCCTCCAAACTCGCTGAGACCTAGGCACCATGAACATACTGATGTCACCTCTAGTCCCTTCAGTCCTCAGTCTTGCAGATGATCCAAAACCCAGAGCCTTCCAGAAGCYGCCTCCAGAGTCCAATCTCCTTCCTGTCCCTGAGCTACTTTTCCTGCTGTTTTTAGTTTATCATTTTGTAGACTGCCTCKGCAACCCTTCCTGGGTTTTAAAATTTAATTTTGTTCTGAGACAGTCTTATGTATTCCAGGCTGTTACTGAACTGCCCCTACCCCGAGTGCTGGGATCAGCACGAACCAGCACGCGTAGTTTATTTGGTGCTAGGGATTGAACTCAGGGCTTTGTGCAGGCCAGGTAAGCCCTGGACCACCCGAGTTACGTGCCAGACCGCCTCCCTTCTTACTTAACTTCTCCCTTCCCACCATGTCCACGTCATTGCCTCTAAGGCTGGACRGTGTCTGTGTCCAGTGACTGTCCAGTAAGATAAAATAATCTGTTAAATGTTAGTAACATTTGGCCCTGTTCTCTGTGCTTCACTTTCGTGGACAGCACGCAAGAGTTATTTAGTCTGGCGGAAAGGAATGTCAGCAATTTTTAGYTGGATAAAACAACTAATTTTCCCCTCCCTGCATGTGGGACAGGRGCTGACAGGGGGATCTGAGGAGTGCTGATACCAGAGGAAGTCCTCCAGGGAGCACGGACAGACGGAGGGCTGCTTGGCCACAACGTAATCTCGACCATTCTGACAGACGGATGACTTCCGTAGTCGTAGGAACTGTTCTTTATAGCCCAAAATGCAGCCATCTTTGTAATCTCCAGGGTCTGTGGARTGTGCCAGCCACGTGGTATAGTCATCCTCTTCACCTAAAGGACAGACAGAATGTTCAGGAGCTGGCATAGCACACAGCCCACCCACAAGAGAGAGGCAGCTCCCAGGCTCCGGGAAGGAGGGGGGAGGAAGGCAGGCGGGCTGCCTGACTCAGTCTCTTGCTTCAGTTTGGAGTTGCAAACACAAAGTCTCTTTAGTCTAGAACCCACTAACATTTGCACTTCCTCATAGCAAAAGAAGATTCTCACCATCTCGCCTTCTGTGGGGGGATTAGGAGAAACCTTTGTTTTAAAGTGAGGCTGCACAGGGAGGGCTAGAATCTTCCCAAACCAAGAGGCTGCTGTCTGCCTTGATGGCCTGTCCCTCCATCCCTGGAGCTGTCAGAGACAAGCAGCCATGTTCCCTACACGTTGGCCATTTGCTTAGCATAAGACACCAAAAAGAGCCCAGATTCAATGTCACCACRCATACTTGGCTGCAAGCAGAAGGGAAGACGGCCTCTTCCTAGCTTTTCTCTAGAGCCACTGGCTCTCCGACTGCAACATCTGCTTCTGTTTTAGCATCCCACATGGCTGCTCCTAGGAAAATGCTCCTAGGTTGGAACCTGAAGATAGTCGCCTGGGTTTCTGTTATTTTGGGGGACTTGAGAACCAGCAGTGAGCCAGCCTGTCCTAGGTTACAGGTGTRTAACAAGTATTTTAATGGTCTTAAGCTTGAGCGCTAATGTAGAATTCCCCTGAGGTGGACCCACAGCCAGCTGTCCACCCTCGTTAATGCATTTAGAAGCCAAGAGCTTCGGGTTATGAATCACACTTAAGCTCCTATAGAAAAGGAAGTGCAGGCTGAGAGCCTGCATTACAGGGGCCCCAGGGTGAACGCCAGGGACACCGGTCTTGAATGCAGGCGCCTCTCCCGCAGTGTTTTCTTTTAGTCTACATCTTTCTCACTGAGACACTATACTGGGTTTGGTTGCGACACTCTGGGGGCACCATGTACTGGACACTTGCTTCCTGAAGTCCTTCACACCTGCCCAGAGTTCTGGAGTCTCACTAGGACTCACATCTAAACTAAACCTCCATGTGAAACCCCTCCCTTCAGTGTTCTGACTAACAGGATCAAAGAGAGGTCCTTTCGAACACTCCCCTCAAAAGCTRGCTTCCTACTGTCCTAATGCATCTACAGAGGGACAACCCTCCAAAACATCACAAAATTACTTTAGACAAACAAGTCAAAAGAATGTCTCATAAATGGTACAAAAGATGCTTCCTGCACGGCAAAGATACACTGTCCTATATGGCAACCCCATCTCTACCCCTACCCCCACCCCCCCACCCCTACCCCCCACCCACTGCCAAGCATGGCTGGATGGACTGGGACTTGCTTAGGGATAGTGACTTAAAAGAAAAAAGTGAACTATCAGTAATCTTTCATACATCGCTTACATGTTGAAACAATAATGTTTTGGACATTTATAGATAATTCTACCACGAAGATGTAGTTCACCTTCTATTTTATAACGTAACTAACAGAATAATTTCTTGTGGACAGTGCTAGCCCCAGCGTTAGCCCCAGTGCCAGTCCCAGTGCTAGCCCCACTAGTCCCAGAGGAGCCTCCCCTGTTGCCTTTCATATGCATATGCATCTGATTATCCTGGTTGAAAGAGATTCCTCTGAATGGGTTTTTTGGGAAAAGGAGTTTACAGATTTCTGGGGGGAAATTCTGAAGGAGACACTCACAATTCCGCTCAAGGATGTCTTTGAAATCAATGGTGTAGGAGACCCACTGGCGGGTAATGAAAGACTCTGTGAATCCCCAGACGCTGATGTTCATGGACCTGGCTCCAGGCTCGGAAGCAAGCCCGGTGAAGTAGATGGGCTCCTGTGTGAACACGTAGCGCTGCCAGCACTGGCCTTCGTCTGTGGAGAACCTGAAACCCAGAGTTAGAGAAGGATCGTGACAGAGGACCAGCACGGGCTGGGAGCATCAGGAAAGCAACTTAGCCCTTTGGTCCCAGAACAGGGGACATCCTTGTATGTAGAGGGTCACTTATGTCTGAAAATTACTTTAATTTCCAGTACCTCTAGTTAGCAGGATATGAGAAAGGATTCACTCATGGAAGGCATGGAAGAGAAAACCTCTCTCGAAGGAAGACAGAGGCGCGGCCCAGGTAACAATGAGTTTCTAAATTAATAAGAACTTAAGATAGACTTGAAATACCTCACATTACTTTATAACATGTGCACTTMAGTAATTTCTAACTCAAGAGTACTTGGGCATGTCTACATTTTGGGCAGTGGAGAGAAAGAAAATCAATATTTTTCATTTRGTAATGGGTGTGGCTATGGAAGTGTTGTTTTTAATTTACACCATGTGCATTCTGGGTATCGAACTATGATCGTCAGGCTGGCAGCAAACACCTTTCTGTGCTTAGTCATCTTGTTGACCCAAGAAAAATAGTCTTAAGAAGTGATAAAATATGTAGTAGGAGTGAGGGAAGCAGCCTAACCTGGCTGGCTCCAAACAGTCCCTGTGAAGGAGAGCCTTTGCCAGGGCCCTGCAAAATCTAATAATGGAATCAGGTCCGAGGCGCTCCCTGCAGTAAGCCCAAGAGCTTTCCCACCACTGCCTTCTATGCAGAGAATGTGGGGGGAGCCGAGAACATGCATACTTAATCACATTGATAGGACGGTTGCTGTGCTCAATGGCCACAAGGATGCCTCCAGAGTCCAGGATGGTATAGTAATGCGGTCCTTCTAGCATCTTTGCCCAGGAGTAACCCCCGTCATCTGAGATGTACACATCTGGGACCATCACCGAGATGGCGTCTCCCACACTACCTGAAAAGTAATTGACCATTAGCATCCATTAGCAATGAAGCCGAAAGGATTTACTGACAAGAAGACACTTTTGAGTGAATTTACTGTATTTGTCACCAGGCCTGTGGTGGAGAGTGACCATCGGAGCCTAGCTGCTGCTCTGGCCAGTGAGAGTCTAAAAGGGCCCACAGAACTGCTGTACTGCAGGAAATCCTATCACAGGATCGTGTTCTAGTCACCTCAAGCTGTACATGTGAYGCAGCTTAGCACTGTCTCGGGGAATCGACAGTTGAGGGATGGACCACCCAGGTCAGAGTGGCCTATACCTACATTTGTGAGAGGTTGTCTTGGTTAATGATTGATGTGGGGGGCCCGGCCACTGCAAGCACCATCGATCCTTCAGGCAGGTCATTTAGAGTTGCATAAGGAAGTTAGCTAAGGATCGGTCTGTAAAAGGTCAGCYAGGAGCAAACAGGCTCCTCCCTGGTCCCTGACCTGACTTCCCTCAATGATGAACTGTGACCTGGAAGTATAAGATGAAATCAATCCTTTCCTCCTCAAGTTGCATTTGGTCAGAGTGGTTTATCACAGCAACAAAAAG
>BDUI01019015.1:21987-42754 GCA_002335545.1 Apodemus speciosus
GAAGAAGAAGAAGAAGAAGAAGAAGAAGAAGAAGAAGAAGAAGAAGAAGAAGAAGAAGAAGAAGAAGAAGGCAGAATTGAACTGTTTGGAAATAGAACCATTACAGTCAACTCTAGAAATGGGTAAAAGGGTCACTATGCTGAAACTGCACTCAAGCGGGTTTTGCCAGGGCCTATTGCACCAGAGAACAGTAAGAAATGGGTCCGTTTAGTTGAGCATAGTTGTTAGTTCGGTTTTTGGTTTGTTTTTTTAAGTCAACAAAAGAACAGTCAGCACAGCAAAGGTTATGAAATGCATTGACCCTCTAAGTCATAGTTTTCATTATTTTGTATTTCATGGGGAGTTGTTTTGTGGGTCTTTGTGTCTTAGTTTGTTTCAGTAAACTTTCGATTTAAACAACTGGAAGAACACACAGCTCTGCCTTGTTTTGGAGGAATGCTCTTGCTGGTTTTCCCTTACTCCATCCCTCCCAAATTGACTTACATATTATACTTTTGTGCTTTTAAGAGAGTTTTACAATAAGAGTTAACAGTGATTTGATTAAAAGAAGAGAATAAAGGTTAACGCTTAGGAAACAGTGCCCTGTGGCACTGTACTTCTCCTGGGAAGAATCCAGGTAGTCCCTGAAAACTCTTATAATGCACTGAGTCTAATTAAGGAAGTATAATTATTAAACAACAAAAACTTTATGATTCTGGAGAGATGGAAATGGGAGAAGACACCAGAAGACAGGAAAACCTCTAGTGCTCATGAACTGATGAGTAATATTCAGAAAATGAACTTTATTAAAGTAATCTATAGATTCAGGTCAATTCTTATCAAAACTCCAACATAATTTTTCAGAAATCTTGAAACAAACAATCTTAAATTTTAGATAGAAACAGACACATACAAAACAAACAAACAGATAAATAAACAATATCAAAGAAAACAGGACAGCCAAATCCATCCTGAACAATAAAAATATTTTTAGAGGAATCACCACCCCTGAGTTCAAGTTATATTACAGAGCTATAGTAATTAACACAACATTAAAACACACATGTTGAATAATGGAATATAATTAAAGCTATGAGCATAATGTTTTACCTATAGCTACCTAGCTATATAGTTTACCTATAGCTATATAGTTTTGAGAAAGAGGTAAAAAAATGCACAGTGGAGGAACCATACCATTTTAAACAAATGATGCTGGGTACACTGGATAGCTATATGTAGAAGAATGAAATTAGATCTTTATCTCTTACTCTGTACAAAAGTCAACTCCAAATAGATCCAGGGCCTCCATATAAGACTTGGTACTCTAAACCTGTCAGAGGACAAAATAGAAAAAAAATGAAGAAAAATGTTTATACTTATGGACACAGGTAAAGGCTTTCACCTCAATGCACAGGCATTGAGACAAACATTTAACAATTGAGGGCTCATCAACCTAAAGATCTTCGGTACAGCAAAGGTCACCACTGTATGCTAGCCGAGACAGCATAGAGAGCAGGGAAAAATAACTTTGCCAGTGGTATATCTTGCAGAAGTTGGTATCTGAGTTATATACAAAACACAAAAAGCTAAATACCAAGGCAGGGGTAGGGAGAGCCCTCACTCCATAAATGGAGTATGGACCTAAATAGACAATTCGTAAAAGAAGAGATACACATGCCTGAGAAATATTTTTTAAATTTTCAATAACCTTAACCATCAAGGAAATGCAAATTAGAACTGTTTTGAGATTTAGTCTTATTGGCTWAGAAAAAAGGCAGCAAACGTGGGTGTGGATGCAGGTTAAAGGGACCAATCATTCACTGCTGGTGGGAGTAAAGACTGGTATATACACTATGCAAATCAAAGTGGAGATTCCTCAAACACTAGAAATAGGCTTGTTCTATAATTAAGTTGAAATACTCCAGAGCACATTCCCAAAGGACTGTATACGCTACTACAAAGATCCTCACTCCTCCCTGTTAATTGCTTCTGTATTCACAACAGCCAGAAGATGGAAACATCCTACATATCCATCAACTGATGAACAAAAAACAAAAATCTGGTACATATAACAACAAACTCTTCTGTAGCTGTAAATAAACAGGTAATTGTGAAATTCACAGGTAAATAGAGAGAGCTAGAAGTAATCTTTCTAAGTAAGATAAGTGAGTCTCAGAACTGTAAATGTCACAAGCTGTCTCATACACAAATGCTAACTTTGAGTATTTACATACGTGCATTTAAATTGGAAAGCCCAAATAAGTCAGAAAACTAGTAAGGGGGCATGAAGAGTGTAACAAGGGAAGGAGGACTGAATAAAGCTGGTATAATGAGGAATAGATAATAATGGAACAAGAAGTGGTAAGTTGGATAGGAGATGGAGGACAGTGTAGAAGTACAGAGAATAATAGTTAACACCAAAGACCTTGAAAAGGCCATATAGAAACCTACTATTAGAGAAGCTTTCTATACGATATTCATTTGTTTTTAAATGTTTAAGTAGAATAATTTTATAATTAAGGGGCCCATAGTGCCTATCACAGACACAATAAGCTATAAATCAAAACATAAATCACATAGTACCCGGTCCTATAGATTCCTAAAGATTATATGCTATTTGCACTGTTCTTGGTTACCCTACAGAATGTGTTTGGTAAGGTCCTATTTCTCAAGACAACAAACTCTTGAGTCATTGAACATGGAGAAATCTTTATTTCTACTGGCGAGCTTTCACGGTTCTGAGAAGTGCTACGGATTGCTAACCAACAGTCTTACCAAGCTGTGAAACCTACCAGCAATAGTGTTGAGAGTTCCGACAACATGTACGCACTGGTGCAATAGTGACATACATGGTATGCTAGTGATGAACCACTCTGCATTTTATTCTAGGCTCGTTCCTTAATGTAGAACTTGTGTTCAATACCATTAATGAGACTGAGAACCCATGGCTGGGTACGTCATAGGCCTTGGGGATCGGGTATTACCATTATTCTGCTAAACAAATTAGTATTATGCTAACTCCTAAGCAATTTTCTCTGTACCTAATGATTCACGAGTTCCTTGGCTCCCATCAACAAGTTTCTTTTTTGCAGTGGGTGAAAGATTAACCCAGAGACCCAATCTGCTCAACATGTGGAGAATAAGAGACTAAGGAGTGAATGTCAGGCAGGGATTTTATCAGTGGGCTATATCACAAGCCCTGATTCTTTCTATTAGGGATAGTTTAACATTGATATTAGATAAAGGATTTGAAGGTCTCCTGTTCTTTTCATCACTTTTAGATAACCGAGACTTCTTTAGTCAGTTTATGTTACAAGTATGGTCTCATTTCAAAACTCATCCTATCGAATACTACGAAGATTCCTCCAAAAGGGGATTAAATGGAAAGGCTAACATATGGTACATCGATTTCACTTTGCATATATATTCGAAGAAGTGAAATGAATATGCCAAAGAGATACATGAACACTAATGTTCATGAAAACATCATTCACAATAACCAAAATGTGAAAACAACACATCTGTCTAAGACAGTTAATTTTGATTATGAATTGATTGGACAAGAAACCCTTAGGAGCTTAGTAATTTCACCTGTGGGAGTGTCTGTGATGGCTTCCCCATGCAGAGTAAGGCCTCTGAACTAATAAATAAATTACTTTTTTGATGGACTAATAATGTGATGACATTATCAGGAGGTGATGAGAAGCAGTTGGTAGGGTTTAGGTAGAGGAAGTAATTCATTAGAGGAATGTCCAGGGTATTGGACTTTGCAATGGCTTCTTCTTGTATCATATCCTCTCTGTCTCTTGAAGACTGGAATATGAGCTTCTCTACCTCACCATCCTCTATCCTATGATGGACTGTTGACTTTGAAACTAAAAATAAATTTTTGCCTTCTTGTTTCAAGTATTTGTTCAGAGCAGCTGGAAACATAAACAATCTGATGTCCATTATCAAAAAAAATCCATAAGATATTTTATATATATATATGTATATATATATGTATATATATACATATATATATATAACAGGCATTAGGAAGCTGTTGCTCAAAGAGAGTTTCAAATAGACAAGAAGTATAGATATTGAGATTTACTATGCAGAAAGATGATTACCATCAACCATATTGTATGGCATATTTTGAAATCATTGAGAGCAAATCTCAAGTGTCTCATCATGTTTCACAAATCTCAAAGTGAAAGTTAAGTAAGGTAATAATATGTCAATAGCTTGATTGAATCATGCCATGTATGGCTTTGTGTATCTTAAAAAATCGTCACCCCATAAATGTACACAATTACGATTTGTCAACCAAAAGTAATATTAAAGGCTTGTATGTGTTGGTTTGAGATAGCATCCTTCTCTGCTGGACTTGAACTAATACCCTTCTGCAACAGACTCCCTAGCTTAACGTTTAGGAGTCTGTCACCATGCCTAGTTAGAGTTTTGTTTTGCTATTGTCTGTTTGTTTTTTAGAAGAGAAATTACAATGTTCTCTCTTCAATAGTCAAAAGTCAACCCGTGAGCTTTGTCTTAGGATCCAAAGCCCAGCTGTAGACGGGTTATTTGGTAGTTGAACAATGGAAGGACTGCATCTTTCTATTTCACACTTATCGGCCCAAAATAATTTGTTCCTGATACTGTTCCTATGTTCAGAGAGTGGAGGCCAAAGAAGATAGTTAAACTTACGTGATTCTTTGTAGATTAGCTTCTCCTAGGGATATCGGTTGTGCATGTTCATTCAATAACTTATCTTCAGATGCTGCTTTCACCTCAGCAATATTGTCAGGGTCCACTCAGTTCATAGGCTCTAGCCTTTCCTTTTGCCTCTCCTGGAGTCCTGACAACCAGAAGATAAAATGTCTCCAAAAACCCCCTCCTGCCCTCATTATCTTCTCTTGCTTGGGAAAGGTTTTCCCACATTTCCCCTACTGGGAATGCCATTATTTTACAAGCAAACTCCCTTCTCTTTCTTAACCACTCCACCTCAGAGAATCCTGTCATTGTTGTGAAGAATGGCGAGGCATTTTTCAAACAGCAGACTAGCAAGTTCCCTAAATTGTACCCCAAAGCTCTTTATATACTTTCAGTGAAGCCCTTCATTTTGTATCTGGGGAAAGAAGGATTTCCATGCCTTGCCTTTGGGATGGATAGTGGGCCAGCGAGCTCAGCACAGCTCACTTAAAAAAAAAAATCACCCGCATAGATTGCCTCTTTCCATGGCTTTCATTCTCAATCCTTTCATTATGGACATTAGCGACTTCCAGCCAGTTGTTTTTACAGATGATTTGTATTTCAGTCTGGCATCTCACTTTGGGATTTTATGTCTGTGGAATCATGGTGCCTCAGTCTAAACTTCCAATTTTCACATGCTGCTACATTAAAATTGGTCATTTCACTACTAATACACCAGTTAAATTTCCAAGTAACAAATGAAAATAAAAACCTCTTGCCATATAGTTAAACTCTTTGCCACCAATTTTTGTGTGTTTCATAACCCCTTTGGAGAGAAATGTGCTTACATTTATAAGCACACACATTGTATTTTTATTCAGACTTAAGAAAGATATATCTTTTACTTTCTCTTTTCTCTTCTTCCAAACCTACTAGGAATCAATATGCAGATGCTAGATTTACTGACTCTCTCAGGATGACAGATCAATAAAGAAACCCATTGAAAAAAATGCTTGCCTGGAGGAGAAGAATATAAACTGTTCCCTTAATCTCTATAAGGCTTTGCTCCCAGGACCAAGGGCTTCTCTCATCCAGTGTCAATAGTACTGAACTTTCTTACTGCTTTTTTTTTTTTTTATGTCAAAGGCACTCTTCAAATATGTACTTAATTAAGCCTCTCTTTTAAGAGAGGTGGCCCCATTCTCATCCCCCAGCCTCCCTTTCCTATCTCCTGTGTGGAAAGTTCTCTTTGAAGTCATGCAGGAGAGATGTGCAGGGATGAAGGAGATGAGAACAGAGCCAAGGGCACTTGTAATGAACTTTTGATGGGAAAGAAGTTTAGATTAATTCCGTTATTCTAGCTACCCTCTGTTCAGAATTCTTATAAGAGGAAATACAGGAAGATAATGAGTTAGATTTTATGTTAGCTCTGAAAACCCTGCCCTCTAAATATATTTGTGAACACCCTGTGGATTCCTGAAGATTTAGAACCCTGCACATTTCCAGTTTTGTAGGAGTTATTTATTGTATATTTTGCCTGGACTCTTTATCTCTTGTGATTGCCTTCAAGGGCTCAGCAAGAACTTGACTTATTAAAAGGTGCCTATTTGTTTGAAGATTTCTCTTTGGATTGATTCTTGGAAGGAAAGTCCGTGATCATTTGTAACTCTGCGTATTATCCATAAGTGCAATTTTAGAAATAAATGTTGATCATTTGAGAAAGTGTTTTCTAGCTGCTTACAATACAGAGGCAATTTCATTTGCAGAACTGAATCCAATGTTACCATCCAGTAGCTGCCAAATAATTCATTTTAATTTCTTATCTCTGGTTATCTCAGTCATTTCCCAGAAAATTATTTTCTAAGATTGCTTATTTAAGTGTTTATAAAAAAGAAGCAGCAAACATACACAACATAAATTACTTAATGGCTCTAAGTTTCATAATTACAGTAACTTTTTCTACAGTGTATTCTTGTTCAGGCATGCTGAATCTTATTTGGGACATTAAATTTCATAGATTGTTTCATGTTGTGTTGTTGCAATCATCATTTTGACTTCCCATGCACTGAAGACAGGAAATAGAGGTAAAAAATAAGAGCCCTATTACAAATACGCTTTCCAATTTGCCTAAACTTATTAAAAGAACCATGGTGAGTCATTTTTCTTCAAATGTTTACAATGTTTCTTAGGTTGCATACACAAAGTAATCAGTAAAATTATTATTAGCTTCTATACGATTAATGAACATTTTCTTATATTAATATATTTATGCTTAAAATATTAAGGTTTAGGTCTTCAGAGATTTTTACCAAAAAGCAGCTTATGTTTTTCCAATACATTTCCAAGAATTCCTAACAATCATTGCTTGAGAAGAAATTTAGATAGCCTTTTTAGTTTTGCTTTCTATGATAATTACATTTATGTGTACAAGAATATTCACCTGACCATTTAACTTCACCAACATTATATTATACAACATTTTGGTCCTTCTTTGTATGTATAATTAAATATAATGTCATAATTCATGAAATTTTATTAAAGATAACTACTTCTTAATGGTTCTTGATAACCCACAGAAATGTTTATTTAACATCACATGCATTTTTACTTTTTTATTTATGCATGCTATTTTTTTAATTCGATATATTCTTTATTTACATTTCAAATGATTTCCCCTTTCCTGGATCCCCCCACCCTGAAAGTCCCATAAACCCTCTTCCCTCTCCCTGTTCCCCAATCTACCCCTTCCTGCTTCCCTGTCCTGGTATTCCCCTACACTGMTGGATTAAGCCT
Source organism: Apodemus speciosus (assembly GCA_002335545.1). Classification (NCBI taxonomy): domain Eukaryota; kingdom Metazoa; phylum Chordata; class Mammalia; order Rodentia; family Muridae; genus Apodemus; species Apodemus speciosus. Next base: position 29,434 of record BDUI01019015.1, read on the forward strand.
TTCCAGGACCAGGGGCCTCTCCTTCCTTCTTCTTGGGCTTTATTTGATCACATGCATTTTGAATTTCATTGACTGTAATGTTTGAAACTATTGTGGTAAACAACACTCCTTATTTGAGTCCATTTTAGTTGAAAACATTGTTAGTTGCTCTCGCATTTGTCCTCCTTATTCTCCAGAGCATCTAAGTATAAGCCTGACTATTTTGATTTAGGCTCTTGATAGAAATACCAGTTCTTTTATATTTTCTTCATACTACTGTTACTTATTATTAAATAACAATAATATGCCAGATACATACGTCATTTAAGATTAAATAGGATAAGCCTTCAGGATTTGGTTACTGCCTCTTTTAGCTGAAACACTCTCCATACAAGCCCTTTAGCTCTCTTGGCCTACAGTTAATACCCAAATCTGAGTTTCACATGACCTGGTCATAGAGAATTTGAGAACCCAAAGTTCAAGAATTCCTTCTTGGTGATCACTCTTTATTTTATATCACTCTTTTTAACTTTTTATTATCTTTATAGTAGTTATCAATATCTTCCTATTTCATAGCTGTTTCTTCCTCTATGCACATTGAAATTCAAGCTCCATGAGACAATATCCTTGTCTCTTTGACAGACTCTCCAGGAAATGGAGAAGATACTTCTTCAGTCACTTACCCACCACACATCTGCTGACTGAATGTATGGTAACTGGACTGGCTGGTTTTGTGTGTCAACTTGACACAGGCTGGACTTATCACAGAGAAAGGAGCCTCAGTTGGGGAAGTGCCTCCATGAGATCCAGCTGTAAGGCATTTTGTCCATTAGTGATCAAGGAGGGAGGGCCCCCTGTGGTTGAAACCATCTCTGGGCTGGTRGTCTTAGGTTCTATAAGAGAGCAGGCTGAGTAAGCCAGGGGAGGCAAGCCAGTAAGAAACATCCCTTCATGGCCTCTGGATCAGATCCTGTTTCCTGACCTGCTTGACTTCCAGTCTTGACCTCCTTTTGTGATAAATAGCAATGTGGAAGTGTAAGCTGAACAAACCCTTTCCTCCCCAATTTGCTTCTTGGTCATGATGTTTGTGCAGGATTAGGAACCCTGATTAAGACAGTAGCAAATGARCTGCACCACTTCTATTTAAAGTCAGGCAGGTTATAAGCTATATCATTGTTGAGAGAATAGAATTAGTAGGCAAAGTCAAGATTGTGATGACTGGCAGTGATTTGAAGCTTCTAGGCTGATGGAGTGAAGACCCTTTAAAGTTCCAAGTTTCTTGGGGTTTTGATTTCTAGTACCACTACTGAAAAGCACCATTTTATAACATTTGAGCCCTCCATGGACTACAAAGTAGATTTTTTTTAATACACAGAAATGAGCCATTATTAGTTATCCTAAATCACGTAGCCTGAAATTCTGTTAAGTAATTATTATCTGCTCAAAAATTCTTATAAAGTAGGATATTTAAGAAATACTCTTAGTGCTTAAGTAAAAACATCACCTGTGGTAGGGGTTTCAATCAAACATTATTAAAAAAAAAAAAAAAAACGGAAYAACTTTTTTGAAAGCAAGTATTGCTGATGCCAGCTCTATATTTGGCATGTACTAATATTGAAATTGTAACTTATAAAGTGGAAAGGCCTTTTCTATAAATACATCAGAGAATTAAATGAGAATCCCTGTCACAATGTCATGTACAAAAGCATTTTTGTTTGTTCTATATAGAGGAGGTGTGAAGCAAAGCACAGAGAGCAGAAAGTCATGTCCCATATGTGAAGTGTGTTCCTTAATAAATACCATGTCACGAACTGTCATGTTTTAAGTCTACTTCTAAATATAACATTCAGTTCCTTTGTGAGTTCAGTGACTTGTGATCTTTTCAAAGTGCAACTGTCTCGCATCTTTTGAGAGTTTGTAACTCTCTCTTTGTTCCTATAAAATTTATTTACATAAAATTTTAAGAAAAATCAATTAGTGGATTTAACTTTAATTTTGTGTATTTTTAATTTGGTTTCATCATTGGATTGTAACTAAGGACCCATTGGGATATACTAAATTGTGGTGCATGTGTCTTTTCCCACAAATATTTGTTCATCTGCCATCTGTAACACTGCACAAAACACAGGGGGTGAGAAAATGAATGACAGGAGTCCTACTTTTAGTAAAGTTAGAATCACATCCTTTACTTATTTAATAAGGAAGGGAAATTTTACATGTGACTGCTTGCCAACTGGAAAGAAAAAATATTTAAATATAATAAATTAACTTCATTTTGAAGTAAACAATCTCTGTGTAGAAAGTCTAAATATGTGTGATTTTTAAAGGCTGTAGAATAAAGTTTCTTGTTATCACTCCTTTTTGTTTTTACTGGACAAAAGTACATTTTGCAATAACTATATGCCTTAGTTTCTATACACATAGTAAGTTTCAAACTGTACATAGATTCAAGCTATTATCAGTATACTAAGACAGTCCCATGTGGCAGATATAATCCAATCCAGAATCAACATACACAAGAAAGCCATGATACCTAAGCTATTTAAAACACATATAATCAATATTCCTAATATGGAAATCACTGATCTCTAAAGGTGAGATGGAAAGATGTCTCCAATGCTTTCAATACGCTAAGTGAGGGTAAAAAATTTATATAACGTGATTGTCATACTGAAAGGACCGGAAAAGGACTAATAAATTTGTCATGTCTAAATAAAATATAAAACCTGGGATAAAGACACCCCAATGAGATATTTACTGAAAATACATGAAAATGACACTTTGGATATTATGAGCTTATGTTACTAGGGAAATTAGGGTTTCCTCTTTGGAGTCTCAGGCTCATAAATGAAAGAATTTAACAGCAGTCTCTGAAGGAAGCTTGAGGATACATCTATTAAAATTTAAGGGATAAATTACAGGTAAGGCAAGCTGTAAATCTTAGCATTTGTCTGAAGAAGAGAGAAGAAGAAGAGACAGAGATGGAGAGTGAGACATACTGAGAGACAGAGATAGAGAAAGAGACAGAGCCAGAGAGAAAGTCTTACCATGTAGCAAAAGGTATTAKCATCAGAGAAGAAAAAGCCCAAAATGCCAAAGAATGKCCCACATCTGAAAGAGACATAAGAAGAAAAGCTATGCTTTCCTGAGGTAGAAGACTAAAAGGTGACTTTTACAGGGTCTTATGGTGGAGCCACAGTGAGAACACAGAGTAAGTTTCTGTGTTGGGGAAATGCATTGTCTCACAAAAGGAATAATTATTCTTCCTATTTCTTTACTGTGTCTTTCAGTGAATCAAGGCCAGAAGTAAGCTCCATTCCTCTGATCAGGGGGAAATACTTTTCCTTTAACATGCTTCAGTAGCGCAATTATGAAAGCAACTAATACCTCCTCTCCACTCCCAATGTGGTAACCCTAATATMATTTATGAGATGGGCAGGGGGACCAAATATAACCCAATTCTAAAGTAAAAATCCAGAGATCTGCTCCCAAAACATTTTAGAAGATGGGAGTGCTGTCTACACTGGAGTTGTAGGGACAGCCTTCTATGTAGCTTACAAGCAATGGAACTCYKTTAGAAAAAGACAAGAAAGTATAGTTCCCTTCTAATATTCTCAGCAGAGAATCAAGGGCATTCATAGAAGTGCTATTTTCCAGATCCCACTGTTAGCTGTCTTGTTTCTATATTCTGTTCTTATCACTTACTCTATGAAGGATAACTAATATAATATAAATATTTGCCTAGGTACAAACTCACATGTAAAGAAATGTCCACATTCATTGTTCAGTCAAATTTAGACTATGTACAAGTATATAGTGGAAACGATTCCTAGTTTATAGAGCAGTGGTTCTCAAGTTTCCTAATGCTATAACCCTTTAACACAGTTCCTCATGGTGTGGTGACCATCAACCATAAAATTATTCTTCTTGCTACTTCATACCTATAAATTTGCTACTGTAATGAATGGTAATGTAAATAGTTTTGGTTATAGAGGTTTTCCAAAAAGGTTACAATTTCACAGGTTGAGAGCCACTGTTCTAAGTATACAATATTTTCATCAGAAAAAATTTGTCCTTGAAATTTGAAACACTGTTTTTTACATAATGTATTAAAATGAATCCCATTAAATGAATTGACAGATTGATGCTTTTCATTACCCAGACCAACACACTGAAATTGTGACAAAAATATCAAGGTAAGATATTTTGAATCACAGTTTCAGAGGGTTCTCTTCTTGGCGACTTGGTTCTGCAGTTCTGAGATAGTATGGATGTGAAATCCATATGTAGAAGAGATGGTTTAGTGAAATGGAAACCTCAGGGCATATAAGTATCAAAGAATGGAAGGAGGGCACTATAAGAGCCTTCTTTCTGTCATCTGTAACCTTCAAATAAGTCCCTTCTAAAATTTCCAGAGCATTCCCAAACCAAGGACAGTGGGGACATGTTATATGTTCACTATTACATATACTTACAGTAATGTTTCATCTCATAGGGAAATCTCCTATGAAATGAATCTCCTGCAGTCATGACTAAGGATCTCATATTCCATGAACTATATATTTTATCTGTTTTCTCAATATTTTTGTTATTCTTTTTGTTTTATTTTTCTCCCCCAAAATGAGAATAAATTCTTGAAACGTTTCTTTATTCTGGTCTTTATCTAAGAAGACTGTTTCTTTGCACTAAGCTGATACTTGAAAGTTTCCAAATATTTCCTGGCTGGGATGCTGGGTGATTGGTCCATTGAAATGTGTTTCCACAGTCTTCTTTTGCAGTTCTCCATTGCTTCACATCATTTTAAATGTTTGCCTGGATTGAACTATATTTACCATCTGCTGTTCCAGGCTCTCAAATGATCTGAAACCTTTGAATTTTGTTAAATCATTCCTCATTATTGCTTTTTTAGTAGGTTCTATAAAGTCTATCCTCCTTTTTCTCCATTTCCTTCTGTCTGCCATTTACATATGCTCTTGTCCCCAAGGAAGGAAGTAAACAAGCAATCAGCTTCAAATGCACACTCCCTACTCAAATAGTAGCTGATCTATTTTGAAATCAACTTTATCACTTTGCCTCTATTTCATGGTCGTTGTTTTCTTAAGTATATTCACTTAGTGCTGACATACAACCAATCAATGGCATCTCAGGGCCTTTAATGTATTTAGATCTTTTGATGTTGTTGTTTTATAAGTCCTTTCCTTCCACAGTATTAAAGATTTATTTTCCACCTCATTTATTTTATGACTTTAAGTTTTTCTACTTAAAGATTTAAAAAGGCACGTCGGTATTCAGTGTACATGAAATGATCAAAAGAAACAAACAGGCTGGAGAGGTGGCAACGCAGTTTCAAGTGCATTCTGCTTTTGGGAAGGACCCAGGTTCTGTTCCTAGCACACACGGGTGCATAATATCCCTCTAAAAGTAGAACAATAAAAATAAAATCTTTTGTCACTTAAACTTTGGAGGGACATCCAAGAATCATTTAATCCTCCTCAGTTTCATATTAACATATGCAGTAGCCAGTGCCTTCTCATAATCAGTTGTATCTATAGGGGGTGACATGTTTAAAGCCTCACATAGGTGGGAGCAGTTTAAGGAAAGAAATGACAACATACCAGTCATGTCCTGTATAATACAATATTCCCACTTTTATACAAGCTTTTATATTGACCAGTTATTTGAGTCTCCATTTGTGTATTTATTCCAATGTCTTTCAGTTATCAGTTATGTATAACGAATAAGCACAGGATTATTGGCTTAAACAAAACCAATTTGTTCCAACTTATAATTCTATAGGTTGGGATGGGGACAGACAAGCTGCTTTGCTCTTTCAAGGCCACATTAATTGGAATCACTCATGAAGTTGCATTCCTCCTGATTTAGCATGCTAAATCACACTCTACAAGGAGACCCCATTCGCAGATCTGCTGGGTTGAGAGGATTAGTTGGGGTGATGAGCCTATTCTCCAGAAGAGTTGTTAGGGAGACAAGTATGCCAGTGATCTAAGAAAGTGAAAAGAAAATCCTCCAGGTCTGTCAGGAACTAGGTCAACAGGAACTAGGTCAACAACTGTAACCGTATAGTTTGTTCTACATCTAAGGATTAAAGGAAGATTCACAAAAGATCATGACTGTATCCCATCCCTCCATGAAAGGTACATGCATGTCTAGACTTGAGAAGAATTAATTGCTTGATAACTATATATATATATATATATATATATATATATATAATTAATATCCCCTCCATATGTTAAATGTCTTAATTTCTGCAGTGAGATCCCTCAAAGATATTGCCACTCATGGAAGAATTTAGCTCTGACTCAAGAGTACAAGATCTCRTTTAAACTAGGGTAGCTCATAAGATTCCACCTGCTTTACCCTAAAGGCTTTTGAACTTACACGTGCAAGGTATGTGACTCACTACTAGCCAACATTCACCAACATTAAAGAAACCCAATGGCAATAGATATGCACAAAAAATGGGAATGAGATTCACTAAGAGTTCATAGTAATTTCATAACTGTAGCTATGCAACAAAATGCTTTTTAAATAAATGAGAAAAGGAAAAGTAAATATAAAACAAAACATAACTAACAACATGTGTTTATATTTCCCATCATCACCCAAAATGTAGAATGTTTCTGATTTAATAATCCTCGATCCTCTCTGGCACTGTTTCTATGATCCACAGTTCTCAGCCCCATGTACTGTCTAGGCTCTTGGTACCATTCTTAGAGGAAACTTCTATTTCCTGAGAACACGCCCCTCATTTTCATCTAATTAAATATCTCATCTTAGTTTATACCAAAAAAAAAAAAAAAAAAAAAAAAAAAAAAAAAGCTGAGACTCAATGCCTCCTCTTCAGTTTGAAATGTCTCTTTTCTTTTGGATTCATATGCATAACACATCTTCTAATAAAGTTCTCTTTAAAATGTTATGGGCTTTCTACGGGTATTATGAGGCTCATTCCTTTATTCTAAAAGCTAGTCATTTAAGATTTTGTTATTGTAGCATCCTTCTCCATGCATTGATTTCTGTATCAGTCAGAATTCACTATCCAAAGCAGATACCTTGCAAATATAAGATAAAGGCTTTATTTTAGGATAATAAAGACAAAAAAAAAGAGAGGAAAAGATGGAAAAACTAGAAGACCAAATGGTCAACCTTARTGATCAGACACAGCAATCTGACACAATGAGAAAGAGAGATATGAGAAAGTAGCTAGTAAAGATGTTTATCAGAAACTGTATTCATCTAAACCCAGGAGGGAAAATGCTGGCTACTGATGTTCAGGTGTTAACACTCAGAAAGGAATCTCAAGATGCAGTGTGGAGGAGAGAAGTGTGGGACCTAAATATCTCTATGACTAATTTGGATTAATTACGACAATCTACAGAGAATAATGGCTGCCATATCATTTCTAACTCACAAATTTCACACATTTTTCCATTAGCCAACTTTATCCCAGTACAAGGAAAGAATTCTGAGCAATGGTGATTATAGTTTTGAGAAGTTGACTGGAAATCCATCTAACATAACGAAAAACAAGAAGCATTTGTAGTAGACAATCTTAACTGTAAACCTGATTGCATACTTTAGAGATTAGTATATTGAGGTTCTGTATATATTGGTCGTGGCATTTACATAGACCATTAGATCATTATGCCTTAGTATCATAAATAGACTACTCCTTGGTGAAAGAAAATAGGATGTCAACATTGAGAATTTGTGAAAGGTATAAGGTTGCAGCTAGTTGGAGAAAGTCAGTCACTAGAAGCTTGTCCTGGAAAGCTGTCTTTTGACTTAATACTTTCCCATTCACTCCCTTTTGTTGTTTGCTGACCAACATTGTATGAAAAACTCATTTCTATCCTCTGGAGGGACTGGAACATAGGAAATGAAAGGCAACCTTTCCTTTTACTTGTCTCTAACAGGTTTTGATCACAAAATAAAAGAACACTGTTTCCAAAAGCAATAGYGACTTTCAAACWATATAATAGATGCTTCCATAATAAATTATGAGATAATTTTAGTCCTGTAATTTGTGTGTTTCAGAAAGACCGTTCAATCATGGCTCAAGCTTTAGGGTAATAATACAGCCTCTATTTAAAGTCTAAATCTGCTATTCTAGGAATATGGCCTTGGGAATGTTGCCTAAGTTATTTTCCAAAGATATAAGAGTAATAATAGCACTGGTATCCAATTTGTAACTACCAAAAATGAGTAACAAAAAACTGGCAAATGTTAGGGAGGCAAATCTTCTCAGCAATGTTATTATTGATCTTAAATCCTAAATGCCTTGAGTATGTTGGTCTTTTATATGTCTAACATCTGATGCCAAAGTACATAGAAGCCTGAAAGAATGTTTCTCCAAAATATAACTAGGTTCTATCAACTGAACACTTGACCAAATACTGTTGATTTTTGTTTAATGATAGATTCGGTCTAAATTTTATATCTGCCTTCAATCTAAATCATTCTGCCAGAAGGTATAACAAATATAGGCCAGCAATTGTACAAAATAAGCAAGTTTGCCTGTTAACTTCCTATATTAGCATTATGTGTGATTTTTCAAGAGCACTTAATTGATATTGGCTGATATACAGGTCTTTACTCTAGACACGTTCTGGGATCTTATGGCCCTGAAAAAAGTTAAGCAGAGGCACACATGAAGCAAATACAATTTATTAGACTGGTTTGGGGGGGGGGTGAACAGATGAAAATTAAACTGTTCAACAACCTACAGCACAGAGAATATGTCTTATATGACTTAGCACAGGCACAGGTTTTGTAGCTCATTTGCATACCAACTTTTCTGGGCATGCTCTATGACATGTAGTTTTACACACTGCTTCATGCATTACCTACATCGTCAGCATCTTAAATATCTATCCGAGGTGTGTGCTGCAGCATTATAAGCCATAGGTTTTCATGTAGAGTTTCTGGATTGCTTCTGTACCTGTCTACCCCTGCGTCTAGTCCAGGCAAAGGAAGTGCTTCCAGTTTCTCTCTACATCAAGTTTCATATGCTGATTTTGTAAGGCTGGGTGAAAGGCCTTCCAGACCTCCTGCTCTGTCCCATTCTGCTTCAAGAAGGTATTTCTATAGTGTATATGTAAATGACCCTGCTGTCCATCACAGAGAAAAAAAAAAAGACAGAAACTGAATTTATAAACTGTGTTTCATACAGAGAGCCAGCAATCTGAAAAGACCGTGGATTGGCATCCTAATATTAGGTCACTGCATCACCCAATAGATGGTATAGGGAGGGAACATAAAGGGAGTCAGCATGCCAAAGCTTGATCTTGCCCTTCCAGGGATGAGTTCAGTTCTGACTCTGTCACTGTGCCTGTGCCTTTCTCTGTGCCATCTCAAATCAAAAAGTCGACATCATAACCCAGCTTCTGTTTTAATGATTACAGAATCCTCAGATTCCAAACCACAGCACTGACTTGTCTCCCATTTCCTAGGTATAACACTGGCTCTTAAATTCAATCCCAATCTCACTGCTTCCTTGGGTTCTCGGATGCCTTTTTCTGCCCAATCTTGCTTTATTCATCACCAACAACCATTTATCTAGAAAGCATTCTCAGAATGTTCTCTATACAATTCTCCAATAAAAGCCTGTTCCCCAGAAAAACATGGTTTGGGCCTGTTACTTTATAAAAGAAGGGGATAAAGAGAACGAGAATTGAGAGAACGTTTATGGTCAAATATTTTAAACAGGCTTCTGTAGGAATTCTCAGAATATACTCAAACCAATGTATAGCATACAGCACTTTCCRCAGATGTATTTTCATACAATATTTAGATGCAATTACCCTACTACATAAGTACATGCTATTGATAAAAGACTGAAGAGCAGATAGATATGTTTGACATTAGCTTCTTTTCTTCTGGAACCACTAAGTATGGCTGTCCGCAGTTGTTTTTCACTTCTGCTTCACTTTGTGCAAGATTCATAACTGGCAATGATATGTTAAGATAGTAATACCTGCCTCAAGCATATGATTACATTGACAGTAGTTCCAAATGGTGCTCATTTTTTAGCCTCACTCCAACAGAAAATAAGATTTCAAGCACTTTTTTTTTAATGTACAACAGACTATTCAAAAGCAAAGAGAGCCTGCTCGTGTACTGACGTGAGTGTCTAGCCAAGAACAAAGGCTTTTGAGCTGTATTTCTCTTTACAGAAAGAGAACAGTATTAGTTTCTGAAACTATCTTCCCAGGTGTTTCATTATTAGAGTCTTTAAACAGCAACCCTATAATACTATTGAAAGCATAGTCAGAAAAGATTGAAGGTCTTTCTATTTGAACTGAGGGCCAGTGATTCTATTACTGCAGAACATCCAAAAAGATAAAAGATAAAAATATTTTTACTATTTTGAGAGGTATCTCTACCCTTGGATCATTCTTGTTTTATTATTTGTTTTGTGTTGAGAAGTGGTGTGACTCAAATATTAGGGAGTTTTTTGCTGTGACTTTCATAGGAATATCCTGAGAAAGACCCCAGAAGAAATACATATTTAAGCAATTTTTAAAACTAGTATGTTTACATTTTTAAAATGACTCATCATATTCTATTGTGTAAATACATATTTAGGCTAGTAAATGGTTTTATAAAGCTATGAATTAAAGCCAAATGTAAGTATTGGAGTTAATCTCTTCTGCCTGCTTTCAGCGCCATTTTGAATGAGTGGGGTGAAATTGGACATTGTGCATGTATAATGATGAAAAATGACGGGCTACAATAAGAAATAATTCTTTTGATTTCTAGAGCAGAATGGCCTATGAATTATGTTTTAAATTAATGAATGAGAAGATAGAGAATGATTTGAATCTCATCAGTAGCTATTTTTCTCTTTCTAGGAGACAGCAATGAGCCATTTTCTAAGGGATTTGAACTTCTGTGAGCAAGTCCCTCGAAGCTTCTAAAAGGTCTTAATTTGAAGCTGAACCTTTTAATGATGATTTGTTTCACTTGAAAGAACAAACAAATAAGCAGTTGGACTTCCTGGGAGGTTTTCATTGTGTGAAGACAATTTCTTTCTAAAGCTAAATGAGTTTTTAACATTTGGGAGGATGTGCACATTACTGAGCATCCTCTCGCCGTGAATGAATCCTCTTGCCTCTTCCTTCAACTTCACAAGCAGCCATGAAAAGAGAGGTGATGTTCCACAGAAAGCAACTTGGATTTAAAAAGAGAAATATGTTGATTTGAGGAAATGTCCTTCTCTAATTATACTCTCCAAAACAAACTTGTCAGTACCATTCTGTTCAATCTAGGAATACAGCTTGATGTAATAGATTTACTTGTTCTGTCTTCTACAAAAAGGAAACATACTTCCTTTTTGCTCTTGTGCATATAAATGTACTCTGCAGAAAGATACAATTTCCGGTGGTGGCAGAATCATACTATACGGCATATAATATATGGGATTAGTGTTCCTGTCACAAACTTGAAAAGGAAAAGGTCTATTATATTAGGTGTCTATGGCTGTGCTATGGACCATGACCAAAGGCTATGTGAGAAAGAGTTTATTTTCTCTTATTCTTCCAGATAACTATCTATCATGGGGAGCAGTTAAGGTGGGAACTCAAGGCAGGAATCTAAAGTGAAGAACTAAGACAGAGGCCATGGAGGAATGCTGCTTGGTTGCTTGCTCCCCATGAATGGTTCAGCCTGCTTTCTTATACAACTCAGGACACCCTGTTTATCCCCAGGTGGATTGAGTCTGACTATATTAATCAAGAAGTGCCCCCCACAGACTTGCTTATAGGACATTCTCATGAAGGCATTGTTAAAATTCGGTTTCCTTCTTTCCAAAAGATTCTCATTTGTGTCATGTTGATGACCAAACAAAACAAAAGCAAACAAAAAGGAAACATTGCATACGCTGACACAATAGCTCAGCTCTTCTCTCAAAGAGGGATAAGTGATTGTTTACTCTTCAGCCAAATAGTAATAACTATGTCCCACGGACACAGATTAAGGCTACCCAACATTCGTTGTTCAAATGAGGCAACAATTTCATGAAATTCTTATAGTAACAGAAAAAAAAAAGTAATAAATCAAGGCATTCTAAGTGGTACTGGTGGGCTTGCTTCCACTATACATATATAAAAATTCAATTAAGTGGGTGTTATCAGTCCAGAGGAGCAGCTGTAATCCTCGGTTGCTATCTCCCAGCATTCTTAGTCACAAAACATTAAGTTCCACATAGAGAATGGCTACTTAGTAGGCTAAGGTAGCCCGAGAGAAACTGAAATTAAACGCAAGCTTTCCACATCATTTAGGTTTAATCAGTCATGAGATAGAGATTGTTTTTTCCAGCAACTGTCATCCATAGCTACAGTCTCTCAGATGTTCCTGTGCAATACAAGAAGCTTGCCTATTGGTAACCCATTCATGGTGAAGGATATTTGACCATACTGTGAACTCTAAGGTTATTTACTGAAAATACCTATTTCTTTCTGTTGTTTTCGCTCRTCCCTTAGCACAGACCTTCAACCYCTCTGGCTGGAATACAGACAACCCCTGGAACATACCTTTAATCCCCAAAAATGAAGGTAAAGTTAGTTTGTAGAAGGAAGCGCCCATGTTTAAAAGTGATATCTAACTGAGTGGCAGACAATGTGAATTATAGAAAGATTTGACAGAATAGGATATGTTAAACCCTTATGAGAGGGAAGGAAACGGAAGCTACTTGAGGAGAGGAAGGAGGCACTTTTACCAGGAGTTTTTCTTTTTTTTTAACAGAAAAAGATTCAAAAGAGAACAAGTTAGACATGGGTAAAGACAGAAAAAGCCAGAGAATGAGAAAGAACCAGAAGAYAAGAACATATCGCCAAACTTAGTATGTGTCCAAGCAAAGCAATTCAGTCCAAGGCTGAGAGAGAATTCAGAGTGAATCAGTCAGTTTGGAGAGAAGTTTGAGCTGGAACAACTTATTYGTACCAACCAATAATAATAAGCCAGAGTTTAGAAAGAACAAGAAAGGGTGAGCTTATTTAGAAGCAAGTCTCAGAGGCTGAAAACATTCTTTATCTAGATTAGCTTGTACAGAGCTTAGAAGCTTCCAGACTAGGTCTAGGTTAGCAGACTGAGGCAGTAATCTTTGAAGACAATAATTACTATAGGAGAATATTAGTAATTCTCCTATAGTAGTATTCTCCTAATTACAGTATAGTAGTATTCTCCTAATTACTATAGGAGAATAAAAATTACATTTACACATCCATTTTTTGCTCATCTTAGGCCTACAGTGTTCTTCCAAGTGAAGATGGCATAGTCAGTCATCTCACAACTCATTTATTCCCATCCCCTAAAAAAATCC
>BDUI01019027.1:29428-41111 GCA_002335545.1 Apodemus speciosus
AGTAACTGGGGATAGAATTTGGTGTCTGAACACAGTCTAATAGTGGAAAAGCACACCCCAGCTCTACTACCACATATCCATCCTTCACACTGAACGCACTTTTACTAAAGAAGAGAAGAGGACATTTGACAAAGATGTCCCATTGAGGACTGCACGCTCTATAGTCTCTCACTCTGTACACTGTCCAATTGTGGGTCTCTGCTTCAGTTCGTATCTACTTCCAGAAGCTTCTCTGATGAGACTTGTGCGAAGCACTGATCTGTGGGTATAATAACATGTAACTAAGGACCATTTTATAGCTATGTTCCTTTAGCAGAATAATAGTAGTAGTTTTCCCCCTAAGCCTGTGACTTATCTACTGGATGGTTCTTGGATACCGTAGCAGTGTCAGGTGCGGGTTCCATCTGATGGAGTGTGCCTTAAATTTAATCAAAAAGTGGGAATATTTCTGCCCCTATTACACCAGTATATCTGGCAGACAGGTCACTGTTAAAAAATACATGAGCATATGTCATATCAGTATCTCATCCGGGTGATACTGTTGATTACTTTTTTTCCTCCAATAGCATAAGGAATGCCTTCTAGGACTATGAACACTAGCTGGTAGGGCTGAGGTTTCTAGTAGAGCACCAGCTCAACTCCTCTGTTTGATGGCATAAGTGTTGTCTTCTACAGTTTGGCCTTACCATCAAATTATACAGAGGCGCCAATAGGCCTAGCAATCCAGGAAACCAACAGTCTCTGAGGTTTGGGGGCAGGGTTCCACAAGGCTTTATGTAGACAACAACTCAACAAGCTCTAACTCATTTGTGTCCCTGGAGGTTTAACAAGGGGACACAAGATGTCTAGTTGTCACATCCATTATATGGTGACTCGATTTATATCTCTTATAGAGACATACACAAAAACAAAAGAAAAGCATTAATTATTATGTCAATTATTCACTGGCGATAATAGATGCAAAAGTGAGTTAAACTCATAGACCTACTTGGCTTTGTGCCAGAATGTTGATATGCTTCAATATGTGCAAATTAATATACCAATCAAATAAGTGGATTAAAGGACAGAAATCACATGATTGTTGCAAGAAATTCAGAAAAGCCTTTGACAAAAATCCACCAACTCTTTCATGATTAAAGCGCAAGGGGAGGAGAAATGGGAGGAACATATCTCAACACAATAAAGGATACACACACACACACACACACACACACAGGAAAACCCAATATCATGATATATGGAGGGAAAATTGCATGGTAATTGCCCCCCCCCCCCAAAAGACACCTAGATCAATAGAATAAAGAAAAGTCTTGAACATGACTCACTATGGCCATCTGGTTTTTCACAGAAACACTAAAAGTGCAGATCAGAAAAAAAAAAAAAAAAGCAGCACCTTCAGGAAATAGTGCTGGGGAAGTTCATGTAAAGGAAAATGAAACTTGATCCTTATCTCTCTCCATACACAAAAGTCAGTGGGTCAAAGATCTCGGTGTAAAACCAAAAACGCTGGAAGTGCTAGAACAGAAAGTGGGAAGCATGGCACCATGTATGACAYGCGCAGGTAAGGACTTCATCAGTTAGACTCCGTTTACGCGGGGAAACAAGACCAGCGGTTGATAAATGGGACCTCATGAAGCTGAAAGCTTCCGTACAGCGAAGAAAACAATCAATCCAGAGAAAAGGCGGCCGACGGAACTGGAGAACATCTTTACAAACTGCAAGTCAGACAGAGTTCATATCTGGAATACACAGAGCACTCCAAAAAAAAAAAAAAAGTCAAGAAAACAAACAACCCATTTGAGAAATGGTCTACAGATTTGAAAAAAAAACTTAAAAGAAATACCAATAGCTAATAAATACTTTTAAAGTTTTAAACCTTATTAGCCACCAGGGAAATGCAAATTAAAAATACTTTGAGATTTCATGGCACTACACTCAAAATGGCGATCAAAAAAATCAAATGATGACAGATGCTGAAAGAGAAACCCTGATTTACTGCTGAAGCAACTTCAAGCTGGTGGAGCCACTTTGGAAATCGCCATRAAGATTCCTTAAAAAGTGATCAAGAGAGTGTCTTCATGATGCAGCTATCCCCTTCCTGAGCATATACTCAAAGGACTTTATATGCTATAACCAAAATACTTTCTTATCGGTGCTTCCTGGAGCTCTATCAATAATAGCTGGACTATGGAATCAGTCTCGGTGTCTGTTATCAGTGAATAGAACATGAAAATGTGGTACACATACACAGTAGAACTTTCTTTAGCTGTAAAGAAAAACTAAACTACGAAACTTTCAGGTTACAGAAAAAAATCCTTCAAAACAGTATACCGAGTGAGGTAACTTCAGGACAGAAGAACAATCACTACTTGTTCTCGCTCATGTGTGTATCCTGCCTCCAGATTTCCAATTTTGAGTTTTCAACTTTGCTTCCTGTGTAAGTCAGAAGTCTAGAGAGACACCACAGGGAAGGGAGAGTCTTAATGAAAGGTGGATAGTAGATTATAAGTAGTGTTAAAGAGAGAGAGAGAATATTGAGGATAGGAACTTTTAAGTATGGATAGGGTAGGAGAAATGGAGGTTAATGTATTGAAGGGGAATGGTTGGCCACAATGAAAAAGCTGAATGGAAACCTACAATCTTGTAACCAAACTAAAATAAATATTTTAAGGGAGACAACATACATGCCTGATAAAACCTCTTCCAAAAGGCCCTTCCTTAATTCTAGGGGTTATTACATAAAAATCCCAGTGATAGGAGAACTCCTTATGAGTTCTTGGTTAGGAAGGCCCCTGAGGCCCACACAAATCCTGAGTTCCTGTCACTGTTCTTTGTTTCCTATAAGCACCATATAATATGACCCTATTGCTGGAGGCCCTAGAATCCTTGGTTACGTGAAAGAAATCAACCTGTAACTGTGATCAACTGCTAACCCTAACTCTAACCCTAACCCTAACCCTAACCCTGATTTTCTTTTTATAAGAGAAATCAGCTTCTTTCTGATTGACTTTAAGGCCCATAGGTGGGAATTCATACCTGGTATTGTGAACCTGGTCAAATGGCGCGGCTGGGCCCTAGGGGAGAAGCTCTGATGCTGCTTCTTTTTCCTGTATGGAATCATCTACCCATCAAATTGTCTTCTCAATGATTTTCAGTGTCCATAAATTAGTGCTGTTTCCTTTTCTGTCAGAGAAGCTTCAGGGATTTCTTTTGCAGTGATAAGTGGTAACTNCAAAATGTGGTCCAGTTCCTCTGTATAATTACCATATGCTATTAAAAACCCTTGGGGAAAAGAAAGGTGATAAAATTCCAGTGGGCAACTACCCAAATCAGAGCCTATCAYGTTGAATTCTTATTTTGAATTATTGTACAGTTTAGAGCTGTATATGGAAAATTCTAGAACATAAAACACAAGGCAAAACAATGACWAMGCTTAACCCCAAGGCAAACCAAATAAGGCTATCCTGGGCTGSGACCTAGTCATCAGTGTTCAACACATCCCTCTGATCCCAGGGCAATGMTGGAAATGCTRGTTGTTTTCTTTGTAACTATTTACATTTCCCTAGGGAAATATTATGTACATGTAAAATATTCATGTACAGTTTGCAACATTGTTCTTATCCAACTATCTTTCAGTGAAATCTATAAATCAAGAAAAGACAAATTAGCCATTCACTCAAACAAATCTAATTAACCTCCATSTGTCTCCTCCATGCAGARCACMTGTAATGTCCCTGTTACTTAACAATTATGAAATGGCTGGGTTAACTCTTCACCAGGTTTTAATTTATACTTCAAAAGTCTGAAACCGACAGATGCTAGCATATAAGAAGTAAATATAGCAGAAGATTACAGTTTGAACTCTACATCAGTTTACTGAGACAACCGAGTCTGTTGTAGCCATTGCTTCCCCAGAACTCTGGGACTGAACATTTTGTCACTTGGTGATCCATTGCATAAGTAAAAAGTCTCATTGCTTGTTAGATTAAATTGAGTGGTAAACATTCCTAGCACTTTGTCAGGATGATCCTTGCTAACGCTTCTTCTGCTGGCAATTATTTTTACATCTTCTGGGAAGTAGTTTTCATTTGTTGAATTTCATTAAGGACTGAGCATCRAAGGCATATCCAATTTCTCTCTGAGGTATGAAAAGTGTTCAAAAATTCAAGACTCAACACCGAGCAGGAACACAAAGCTAAGCCTCGGTGTCTTCCCCCTCCTTGCCTGCATTCCTCCATGAGCTGCACACAGCCAACACTTACTTGAGAAGTGGCTAGGGCAGCACACCCTGAGGTAGGAGGACTGTAGATATCTGATGTCCTCTTCAAGGTACAATAAAAGTATGAAGAGGTTAGAAGYCACTGCCTCTGTTTAGACCAGCAACGTGACATGCAATTTCTTTTTTGTACATAGTTATTTTTGTTGAGAGTCCAAGAGTCGCCCCACAAGCCATACAAAYGCCGATCTCAGTCAGACACGGATRGTTTATTGAATGTACATCCTTCGTAAGACTGATCGATCAGAGTTGGAGCTCGAATTTGGGGCTGAGTCTATGACCCTGAACATCCTATTCTGTGAGCTTTTATAAAGGCAAAAACTGCGAAAACTGCAAAAAAGAAAAAAAAACCCAAAACACTAAAAAACAACAACAACAAAACCCCACAGGGAGCTCATATGCCATTCAAGGAAGTGCTGTCTGGTGGGGCTCTGACTCCAGCCATTTTAGACATAASAGTTTATATTGACCTTTAATTTGATGAGTCCTACAGAAAGCTTTGTAGAATTTCTTAAGATTAACAAACATCATACAGAATATAACAGGATATGTAATCAGTACGACCTTGCTCTGAATCAAGTTATTTTTCTGTATCAATGACCAGCAGGCATATTACAGCAACTATATGAGATAGCTGGCAGGCGTGGAACAAAATAGCTATAGATATGCCGGAAGGGCAGGTCTCAGCATTTTCATATTTCAAAGCAAATTAGTTTAATCGGTATAACGCAAATTCAGGTTCATACAGTTTATTAGTGATATTTTGAGTATATATTCACACACATATATATGCACATATATGCACTCATATTCACATATACAGGAGGACTTGGTTGTCAATTTTTGAGTTATATTAAAAACTAAGAGCTTGGTTTGCCAATTATTACGTTTTTCTCTGTGAAGTATCACCAAGCAAACATCCTCAGATCTCCTGAATTCACAGCTCTATAAATGTGCCACATTCCAAAGCATTAACCTGGGATGGACTTGATTAAGACAAAGGCAATCAATTCTGTCTTCATCACGTCTTAAAACCAAGAATTTACTATTATGTAATTCAAGCAGACTGACTCTTTTTTATCACACTTGCCTGGCCCATATTTCTAGCACCTTGTTAAGCAGTAAGATATGCCTGGATTTCACGGAAACCAATTTGAAGCAGCCAAGACGCGGTGCAGGGATGTAAGCTTGATTTCAATTCATGTGGGAAAAGTCTCAAACTGTTAGAGTCTAACAGAAAACGAAGGAGAGGAGGAGAACAGTTTGACAGGCTGGGCTCTCATTACATGGGCGCGTGGAGTCATGTGACCACTGAGACAGCACCTAAAGATCTTGCTCTGATTTCCTTTCTTTGTTTTTATTTTTTCGTTTTTTTTTTCCCCCCGAAACAGGGTTTCTCTGTGTAGCCCTGGCTGTCCTGGAACTCACTCTGTAGACCAGGCTGGCATCGACGAACTCAGAAATCCGCCTGCCTCTGCCTCCCAAGTGCTGGGATTAAAGGCGTGCGCCACCACTGCCCAGCCTGATTTCCTTTCATTTGCTCTGATAACATACTGTCCCAAAACAACTTGGGGAGGAAAGGGTTTAGTTGGATTATAGATCTTCTAGTTGGCCCATAGAGGGAAGGCAAGCCAGAAATTCAAAGCAGGCGCTGAAGCAGCGAAAAGCCGCTTAGTAGCTAGCTCCTCATGCCCTGCTCCTGCTTTCGTACACCACCCATGACCCCTCACAGTGTGCTGGGCCCTCCCACGTCAACCACTGATCAAGTAAATGCCCCACACGCTTGCCTCCAGGCCGATCAACTCCGGGAGAGATTGTGAATGCTGAGCTTTTGGGCCCTTGCCCTGAGGTTACCACAGATACAAATCCTTACAGAAGACTCTCAYGGCAGGAACTTTGCTCTTCTGTATTTACCCAGGCTCAAAAATGGCACTACTCAGAGCTGTTGGAGCAAAGATCACTCACATTAATAAAAAGGCAGCATTAGTGCTCAGATCCCCCAAAAATCTGTTATGCTTGGAAACAACTGTATCTTATATTTTAGAATTGCCTCAAAGTTCTGTCTTCTCTAACATTTATTTGTAATCAAAATTTCAGCTTTGGCATCGCATAATGACTCCCCCTAAGGCAATTCTGTAGTGTTTTTGTTATATTTTAGTTAAATTATATAATGATAATGAAGTATATAATAATATAATTATAATATGATCAACAAAAACATTCATGGTAATTAAATTTGTAATACTCTTTATAGTAAAGCATCAGGATAAAACCTATTCTTTTTTGTGAATTTTACGTGTGTTTTACCTGTATATATTTAGTAATAGAATAAACTTAACATTTTACTATTTCAGAAGTACCTAGAAATGGTTAATTTCATAAATAATTATGAAATAGTAACACTATTTCAGAGTTTGACAACAATTCCACCTCTGTTTAA
The DNA here is from genome assembly GCA_002335545.1 of Apodemus speciosus. Taxonomy (NCBI): domain Eukaryota; kingdom Metazoa; phylum Chordata; class Mammalia; order Rodentia; family Muridae; genus Apodemus; species Apodemus speciosus. The sequence continues at coordinate 36,145 of BDUI01019027.1, forward strand.
CTATGTACTGGGAATTCCTCCTAGCAATTAGTCAAGGAAGAAGAAAGCAAACACAAAACAATTCAAAGAGAGCCAGCCCTGCAATCTCCTCCCACATGCGAAAATTGTCTATAGAGAATATCTTAACATATAGATTAGTTATTGGATTGATTACAGTACAGCAAGTTTTGTAGATAAATAAAACTGATATATAAATTCAAACACACTCTACAAGAAAGTATAGAAAGTGTAACAGTTAAAAAATGGGTCATTCAAAGCAGAATTAAAAACACAGAAACGCTAGAAATACTATTAACTAAACCTAAAACTTCATAAAGACATAAAATGCAATGGAAACTAGTTTCAAAAGACAAACAAGAGGAAAAACTACTACAGCATTGGGAAATCTGTATTCAAAGGATGTCCAATCTTTCCAAATTTAGTTTTGGACTTAACGGCAATTAAGAACTAACAGACTATTGAAGGGGGTGGGAGGATCTATTTCCAGCTGCATTTCAAGCTTTTTATAAAGCAAAACAAACAGAGTTTCAGAATGGCATATAGAAAGAAAATCGGGCCCATGGGACACAAGGAGCCTGAGTGTAACCTAAGAGCTATCTCTGTCTATCACAGAGACAGTCTTCTGTAGACTAGTTGGGGCTGACATTCTTTTCATTGGTCTGCGTGATAATACATTCTCCATATAATCTTAGAGTGCTCAAAATCAACTCTAAGTAGATTGATGACCTAAATCTGACAGGGAACATCTATAAAATATTTTTTTTTATTTTGGTTTTTTCGAGACAGGGTTTCTCTGTGTAGCCCTGGCTGTCCTGGAACTCACTCTGTAGACCAGGCTGGCYTCGAACTCAGAAATCCGCCTGCCTCTGCCTCCCGAGTACTGGGACTAAAGGCGTGCGCCACCACGCCCGGCTAAAATATTTTTAAAACACTAGGTCTTTGTTGCATGAGCCGCCGAGCCAGAGAAAATGTAGTTACGACCCCTCATCAATGCAGAAAATGCATTGCAGYAAATGCAGACCACTGCAGAAAAGCTCAACTGGACACAATGCAGAGATCACCAGATCATGAGGATTCCAGCAGCAGCAAATATAACTACATAACAGCTCCTCCCCCCACCCCATCCCACTCAGGAAACACTGGGGCAGAGGTGGGGACGAGAGAGTGTAAGAGCCAGAACATCAGGAAGTCTGCTGTGAAATAGTCTCTCCTAGAAATAGCTGCATAAACTAGACCAGGATAATGGCAATAGCAACGGATATGTTAATGCGGAAGTGGGAAAATCTCAGGCCCCACCCCCAGACAAAGAATGACAGGGAACTGATGGCAGCTTGGAGAGAGAGAATTAACTCCTGGCAGATGAATCCCTTTCACAGCCTTCCAGTGCTGAGTAGTCAGTCGGACTTGAAACCATATTCACTCAGCGAAAATGGACTCAACATGTTGTATTTGTATGTATTCGTGCATATTCATATGTGTGTGTGTGTATGTGTGTGTCTGTGTGCACGCGCACGAACAATAGTAGAGAAAAAAGAGCTATCAACATGAGAGTTGGGAGGACATGGGAAGGGATGGCAGGACAGAAGCTAAGATGGACAGAAGGGAGAAAAGGAAAAGATGAAAAAGATGTGATTCCGTTTTCATTAAAAATACTGCATCCTCTTGACAACGAATTTAAAAGTATTTATTAAGTTACGAGTTTAAAAGCGAAAATATTTTCCAATATTTTAGCTAAGAAATTGTATTTTATAAAAGCCCCTGGAAAGAGAGTAGAAAGACGCACTATAAATTCTAAAAGATATTTGCAATGCATAGTTGAAAAATCAATAAAATAAATTCACGTGACAACATCCCAAGGAATCATCTTCTGTCTCCTCCAGAAAATTGAGATTGTGGAAACGGGTGGCATGGTGTATATAGAAATGATATTAAACTAAAGAAATGGCAGACAAAGGCGAGGTCTTGCTTCTGAAGAGCCACGCCAAGCAGAAGGCATCCCAAGCCTTGGTAGCAGAAGACGTGAGCACCGACACATCCACAGTGGACTTGATCACCGTTGCTTCCACATACAAGAAGGAACAAGGAAACCAGGTATGGTGGTCTATGCCTATATCCCCACATGTGGCCAGCTCGGGCTACAATGAGTTTGACACCAGGCAGGCCCATCTAGTGAGACATTATCTTGAAAACCCCAAAAATGACACCAGCAACGATAGCAATTATTGCTAATATCATTATTATAAATCACCTTTCAAGTAAGTTTTAAACAATATTTGGAGAGCCTCATACAAGAGTACAGTATGTTTTGGACATACCAAACCCTCCCTAATCCCTCTGACTTCTCTCATACTGCCTGCACTGCATTTAAAATTCATGCCCTCATCTTCTATTTCTAGTATAATTATAAATATATTATAATTATATACATACATACATACATACATACATACACATTGTGTGTGTGCACGTGTGTGTGTGTGCACGCACGTGCATGCATGTGTGTGCGTGTCAAAGCATGTGTGTAACCTGTAACCTATTGAGTTACTCCATTACTATGACCTACGTGGTCATGGGCAGACTGAAGAAAAAAGACTTTCCATCGCTCAGCATCCATTGACTGGCTGTAGTTTGAGGCCTGGCTTGCCCTTCTTCTATCCATGCTGGAGAATAGAGTGTGTGGTCTTGAGCAGGTAAGTCTTCTCAGACTTCTGCTCTTACAATCTTTATTCTTCCCTACAATGTTCCCTTTGGGGGATGGAACCTCACAGTCACTTATTATCTGCATTTCAACCAGTTGTAGATCTCTACAGTTGCCTGCATCTGTAGCAAGAAGAAACTTCTCAAATCTTTGCTAAGATGGGCATATGGATGTAATTATATCAATTTAGTGGCGTAGTAATAGCAGGCTTTCTTCTAGGGTCTAGGATGTCTCCAGCCATGGATTCTTGGCTAGGTTTCTAGTATCTGGCATGAATTCTCTCCTACTGAGTGGGACATAAGTTCAATCAGACAGCTGTTGGTTACCACTAAGATCTTGGCCCACGATGGTGCCTTTGGGCTTATCTTGCTGCGCTGGTTATTATTGTAGTTTACCGCATTTACAACTGGGTAAGATTTAATAGCTTTCTTTCCYCAGCAAGAGATYCAACATCCTCTTCTTGCCTCCAAAGACACCCACACATGTGCACAAGTATCTACACACAATAACAAATAGCAGAATAGCACACCCAAATAATAAATWAATACCATTGATTTTTGGTGATTCATGTGAAATAAAGAATATGTCCCATTTTATATATTATCCTTACTACAGTGTTAGTGTATATGCTTGGAATTGATCACAGGGCTCAAGCATTATGTTAGGAAAAGAGTCTAACATTTAGCTATGCCCTAGCACCAATTTAAATCTTTTAAGTCTCAATTTTATTGCTATTTTCCCCCTAACATTATTAATATAAACTCAAGGGTTTTAATCACACATGGTGTTTTAGCTGAGGTGTACATCTATCCAATGAACAACTCACATCAGCTGTGGCAGGGCATAGAACTCCTCCATCACTGCAAAACCAAGAAATCAATCATGAGTCTATTAACTTGAGTTTTGTTCTAGCAATATTTCTTTCAAGGTCTCGCTTTCTTAAAGAGTTGTTTGTAAAGGCTTTTAAAAATGCAGGGGTTTGCATTTTTTTGTATTCCAAGGTTTGCCTCCAGAAGAAGAAAAAAAGAATCTTTCTAAGAAAATCATCGAGAAAGCAAAAAACAAGAGTGTTTGCATTTAGTGGTGGTAAGGAAATGAGGGCAATACAGTCAGGCTAACACAGCATACCAATCTGAAGGGAAAGAAAAGTGYTGCTCTGCCTGTGACCCAGACTCTAAAGTACTTTGTAGAAAGATGCCACCGGGTAGGGTGAGGGAATGGGCATGTTGAGCCTTTTAGGAGGCTCTGTACCTCTGAATTCGAAGTTTCCAAAACCCAGAAGAAAGCAGAGGTCTTCTGTGAGCAGCCAGCTTAGCAAGAGAAAGTGAGACTGAGACAGGCATGAGATTACATCCTGGCAGATTCAAAGATATAAGAAATTCCTCTGTTTTTTTTTTTTTGTTTTGTTTTGTTTTGTTTTTGTTTTATGTCTGTTGGTTTGTTTTCCTGAAACCACCAGAATCTTTCCAAGACTCCAAATGTAGGGAGAGCAGAACTCCAACCAGGAGGGTCTAAGGAARATTTTTCTATCTAGGAATGGTAGAATGACAGTTGAGAAATGAAAATATATTTGTCTTCTTCTAAAAGAAATCAACTAATGTAATGCTTCCTACATAGAGACGATTTAGACGAGGATGGTTCATGATGCAATCCAGAGTAGTTTCAAACAGGATGCTATTGAGCAGRCCAACAAATGAGGAAGGGGTTTTATCCGGACAGGAAGGAAGTTTTGGATCACAGTATGATGGGTAAAGCAATTGCCTCACTGTTAATATCTAATGACTGGACCCATGAATGTTACCTTGCACAGCAAAGGATCTTTCAAATGAGATTAAGGACTTGAGAGACTATTCTGGCTTATCCAGATGAGTCTATGAGTCCCTAACATGGAAAATATTTCCTTTGTGTGTTGAAATGGTCTGAGAGGTGCCAGGTGGAGGAAAGATTCATCACAAAGATTACTATGGATTATTTATATTATTGCTGTGTCACTGATGGTTTCTTTTGAAGGCTAAATTCATTGGATCTGAGATTAACTAAGACCTAACCTCTGGGTAGGTCTATAAGAGAATTTCCTGCAAGGATTAACTAAAAGGAGGAGATATTTCTCCAAAGTGGGTAGCATCTTCCAGACATGACCCAGATATATGGAGGGTGGAAAGGAAAGACATTGTTTTTGGCCTTTGCCTCTACTCTGCTACTGCCGCTGCTACTACTACTACTGATGATGATGATGATGATGATGATGATGATGATGATGATGATGATG